>JARHVA010001645.1:2612500-2747500 GCA_037957365.1 Torreya grandis
AGAAATCAAATGCATCATCATTATATTCTTTATGATCCATGTTTATTAAATACAATGAACAAAATTTCAAGTAATCCTTTTCTTGAACATGTAGAGATATTTAATCATATTCAAAGGAATACTAAGTTTACAAAAGAAACATGTTTAATAAAATAAGGAATGATTGTTCAATGTCGTGAAAAAAGTGTCTTTGGAATTGCATCAAGAATATTATTTGTTCTTTCACATGAATTTGTATTGAATTATATTTCAAAATAGGTTTTAGAAGAAGATAACTATTCTAAAATCTATCACAATATGCTTAAAAGAATTTGTGAAAGTGAAAGGTCATATCAACCATATTCAAATGCATTTACAAATATTTTATCTGATAGTATTATTAATCTTGAAATTATTGCACAAGAAGTTTTCCATATTTTATAAAAAAAACTCCCAAGTGTTCCATGTAGTGTATCAATTGTCTCATTGATATTTGGCAATAAAATCATATGTTGTGTTTCCCATAATAATTCTAATGATTTATACAACACTGATTGGTGTATATATGAATCAACATTCTTCATTATATTCACTATCGATTATAAACGCTACAATAATTAGTCATATGAAAAAAATTATCACTATAAATAATTGAAAAAAAGATGTGTTAACTACTGTTCATGTCTTCCCCAAGGTGTTTGGAATTATTTCAAACAAATACACTACATATGCATTTTTTCATTGGAGTGAACTTATTTCATACTAATATTTTTATAATATTATTGTAGACATTGGTTGTTTTACTAAATAATTAGTTTAAAATTAAAAATCCATGCAAAAATCCTACCACCCATGGCTTATATATTATATACATTATAAAAATAAATTTTAGATGATGATGTTTTAGATAACACCATTATTTATTAAAAACTTGAATAACTTGATGAATGTAAACTTTTATGATAAATATATCTTAACATCAATTCTTAACTTAATGAGATTGAGAGTCTCAATCATCTTGACTTTGATACACGTCATATTTAGAATAACATTAACATTTTAGATTCATTGAATTAAAAAATGTTTTCCTCTATATAATTGAATGGATAAATATACTAAATTTATGATTCCCATCTTTTCGCTGAATCCAATTTAATTGCTTTATCTGTAAATAAAACAATATTAATATTATATGCATCGCTAAAATCAACATGATACAATAATTCTCTTGAATAAAAATTCTAAAAATATTAATGATATAATAAAATCATAACTTATAAACTAATCAATATTTTTATTCAAATCACCAAAATTTAACAATAAATTAACATTGATGTTACTTGCACAAACATATTACACTTGCAAAAACATATTACACAAGCTTTAATATTAATTCTTTGAAAACACATTTGTGCCTTCACATGTTTATAAAAGAAATGAAGTCGAAAGGGCAAACAATTGCAATTTTACAACATTGTTTACAATAAATCAAATGCATGCTAACTTATGAAATGATTTTAATATTTGGTCAAAATTGTTGACACATATTTATTAATATTTGTGAAAAGATTTCTCATAATAAAAAAATGATTGATTTGGTGAAGATCTATTATCATTGGTGATTTAGGTTAGCTTCTTTTTGGTAAATATTCAACATTGACATTACACTGTGTATAATTTTTATTCAAAAAAACTGCAATTTATGTTACAATTTTTTTGAAATTTATTATTAAATGTGTGAAATGTCAAATCAAATGTTAAAAAGCGTAATTTATTAAAGTTTAAAACTGTATTTTTTGTTTAAAAAAAATTATCATTTTATTTATCGACTCACTTATATACATTAAACACTTTGGATTTAAAATATAATAAAGAAATATTGAAATCATTAAATATTTAGATTGCATGAAAAAACAAAAAATATACAAAGAAAAGGAATTTGATAGATCTATATGATAAGCAATCAGATACCAAAGTTCTTATGTCATAAGGATGATCATTTATGCTTACATCCAGTTTGTCAATTGACTTTGGATTTGTCAATTGTTCTCTAATTGAAATTTATTCTATTGTTTTATACAACTTATATCAAATTGTCTTAACTGCCAATGTTTATGGTTGTATATATATAAAAAAATATAGACCCAACATGGGATCAAAAAATACATAAGTCACGAGGATTAACGTTGAAAAATGCAACAAGTGTCATTGGTAATATTGAATGATAGGGATTAATGGTTATTACATTATCAATAGTACGATCCTTACAAGACCTTCAGATTTTACATAATTTTTTTGATCAATACGCAAAAATTCAGAATAATACATATATCTATGTTAGAAAAAAGAAGAATTTTTTTATTTCTTACCAAAACTCCCTCTTAATTAATAGCAAGTATTCGGTATCTATTATCTCTTTTTCATCTATTATCGTATTTTATCCCCTTTCTTTTTAATAAAATTGTAAAATACTTATTTTAATCTATCAACATTTACTTTACACTTCTTCAATAATTGTTACTAGTTAATAAAACTAGGAACCTGTCTTCACTGCTCGATTTTAGTATCCTTTAATGTGACCTAGAATGTCACCAGTCTTCGAAGAATTAGATATAAGAAGACACTTGAACGAGAGAAACTAAATTCGATGAAATAGACGGGAAAAAAAAAACAGAGTTTCCACCCCCAATAATTGTGACAACTTTAATTTAGAAGACTTCTACCGTTCTCATTGACAAAATTTAGTGTTATTAAAATTGATTTTAGTGGCTACTAATCGCTCGACAATGACCACCTCCTATACTAACATGCGGAATTGGCCTTTTGTTCATTTTTCAATGCCATATTGCGTCCCCCGAAAACGACTCGTTTGTTTCGTTTTGATTATTCACAACCATTTTACTTCACGACCACAAAACTTTGTCAAACGTTCGGATCCGTTGATTGCGTCTTCCTTGCAATGTTTATTAATTTGGAACGTGGCAAAAACTATAACCATTTGGGCTAGATGGTTGCGAGGAGTGACGGTGGAATTTGAATGAATTGTATTTAGAGAAACATTCTGTTTTAACTATTACACACAATAATAAAGGCAAAAGATGATACACATTTAAAAAAATATAGAAATGTCTGCGGCGGTTGGTTTAGAAGTGCCAGCTGCAAATGTTGATTTTTTTTACCAATCAGCCATGTTTGCGTGTGAGACAAAGTCCACCACAATAAAGGCAAAAGGTGATACTTACCATCAATTGTTATCAAAAGCCACTATAAAAAGGCACTGCTCTTAATCCTTTCTCATCACAGTCGCGGGCATTCTCGACTGATAGAATTAGTCGGTTTGTTTATTGAGCAGCAGAGTAATCAGTCATGGGAACCAATTATCTGATTGCATGTATTGCTTTGATGGTCTTGTGTTCAAGTCTGGCTAATGGACAGCTCAGTTCCACATTTTATGATAAGACGTGTCCCAATGCACTGTCGACTGTCAAAGCTGGAGTAAAATCTGCAGTGGCCAAGGAGAAGCGCATGGGTGCATCGTTGGTCCGCCTTCACTTTCACGACTGTTTTGTTAACGTAAGATTTTCCATACTTCGTGTTCTATTCGGTATGACTTCAATTGATTTTTTTATTTTAAATATAGTTTGGATTAGCAGGGGTGTGATGGGTCGATACTGTTGGACGACTCGTCTACCATTACCGGAGAGAAAACTGCCGTGCCAAACGCCAACTCTGCAAGAGGATTCGATGTGATAGACACCATAAAGACTCAAGTGGAGGCAGCTTGCAGCGGAATTGTATCTTGTGCCGACATTTTGGCTATTGCAGCTCGTGATTTGTGGTCGAAGTAACTCCCTACTCTCTGCTCATACTAACACAGATCCATGTAAACATAGAATTTTCCTACATGCTAATCATATTTGTAAATGTAGCTGGGAGGACCATCGTGGACAGTGCAGCTGGGAAGGAGAGACGCCAGAGCTGCAAGTCTTAGCGGCGCAAATAGCAAAATTCCTGCTCCCACATCCAGCCTCAGCGCACTCGTTACATCTTTTAGTAATCAGGGACTTTCTACCAAAGATATGGTAGCCCTTACAGGTTTCTAATTTGTCAAGATATAAATTCTATGAATTTATCTGGTTAAACTATTAAGTTAACAATGTTAAATAGATTTGATGTTTGATTGCTTTCAGGTGCTCATACAATTGGTCAAGCGCGGTGCACCAACTTCAGAACCCACATCTACAATGAAACCAATATAAACACTGCGTTTGCCACTTCTGTGAAGGCTAACTGTCCAAGCACTGGTGGTGACAACAACCTGTCGCCCTCAGATGTTCAAACTCCCATTGCCTTTGACAACAACTACTACAAAAATCTTAAGAGCCAGAAAGGGCTTCTTCACTCTGACCAAGAGCTCTCCAATGGAGGATCTACTGATTCTCAGGTGACTTCGTACTCTACCAATCAAAACACCTTCTTCAGCGATTTTGCAACTGCCATGGTGAATATGGGAAACATCAGCCCTCTAACTGGTACCAGTGGAGAAGTACGGAAGAACTGCAGGAAGCCAAATTGAAATTGTATCCTACATCCTGGCGAGTCAATTTCCGTGTTATTTTGAGGTGTTGCAGAACGTACAACGTATAGTTTGTTTTAAATCAATGAAACTCTGCCTAACGTTTTAAGCACGACTAAGCAAATACGATTATTATGTAATGAATCTAATGGAATAATTCATTGCTCACAAAATGACTTTTTTCCGTTCTTATTGGTTTGTCATATTTCTCAATATCTTGTATCATGAAAACATTTAACGTGGACAACGGAATTGAATTAGAAAATAGTGAAAAAAGAGAAAGGCATTGCACTTGGTGATGCAGTATATAACAACAATGCTCACAATGATGATCGGAAAGGATTATTTATAATTTATAAATTAGTGGAGTTTATATTTTCAATTAATAATATAAATTTATATTAAAAAATGTTAAATATCTAAAAAGTTTTGTTGGTTTTTTAAGTAAAGTCATTTAGTTTAGGAGTGTTAATTGAATAAAAAAAATATAGTATGTCATTTTTCTATTTTCATCACCATTATACAACTTACAAATATATTTTTCAACCCAACTAAAAACATAATTTAAAAATAAAACGTAAATATTTTAATTTTAAATATTTAAAAATAAAATAATTTTATTTATAAATATAAAAACGAAATAAAATAAAATAATTTTAAATCTATCTTCTATACGAACAACATTATATTTATTATTTCAACTACTTCAATATTAGTGGACTTAGTTGTGTCTTGCTGTTTCAGTTAGCGTATGCAGACCCTTACTTACGTGGCACTTTCAGCTGCTGATACTGCCATCAATATCATCTGCTACACAGTCACTGTAACCTTTACGCGTTTCATCCGTTCTGATTTGGCACGTATTTTTAAATTTTTAATATTCGCTTAAATTTGGAAAATTTACATTCCCTCCAATCATCAGTGTAAAGCTCTCACCGCAGCTGGAATTCACTTTTTCGAGGACATGGACTGTTGCTTCTGAAGACATCAGCAGGAAATCATTCAGTTTTGCTATCCAGCGCAACCTGCGATGCATTTCACAGAGGGAAAAAAATTGATCTTCCCTAGAAACAGTAGGCTCCTGTTCCTCTTCCGTAGCAGGTATTACAACAATTAATATTATTCCTGTGTTTCCAATCTTCGAATGGTAACCTAGTTGCTTTTAGTGAAAGACCAATGAAAAATGGCGGTTTGGCGCACTCCTAATAGGGAGTCTTAAGAGCGACAAACAAAATATGATACCATGTCAAGGATTTTCCTTCATTTTTTTGTATAGTATTCCCCCAAAATTGAGGAAACAAAAAGAAATGACATTGTTATAACTTCGATGATGAGAGCAAAAGAAATTCAAAATCAAAAACTTGGACAGGTCCTGTTCCAATAGGCGCTGGGAGAGTCTCTCTGGTTTGGAGGATTCAGAGTTTTGACTTGGGCTGGGAGGATGCTCCGAGGTCATGAACGAAGATGACGCTCAGCACTCAGTACAGGCGGTTGCAGAGGTAGAGAAGAGGCCTGTTCCAGAAGCTGACTGCTGCAGAGTTGAGCCGTCAAATTCTTTCACATGTTGCAGATCGGACTTGCAGGGGATTCTTAAACCTTGCCATCTCTAAGGATCCAGGAAAGGCTCTAGGCACTGCTTTTGGGGCATCGGTTAAAGTTCAGTCTGTGCTTCCTTCTCTGTTACCGTCCCCTGCTCGCACTCCCTTGTCGGCGAATCTGTTGGAGCCCTCACCTTGTCGCTAAGGAACTCTCTACTTCAGCCGGAGGTGATAGTTTGGTCCGAAAGAAGTCTGATTCTCTGGCTGAGGGCGGCACTATTTCTGTGGCTTCAGATGTTGTCAGAGGTAAGACCAAATGTACTACTTTGGCCCCCAATGTGGATCGTGTTTCAACGAGCTCCCATTCTGCTGATTCTGCTGCTAAGAATCCCGAACAGAGGTGGATTTTCCCTGAGTGTAGGACTGTGGAGAATGAATCCCATGAATGTAGCGACTTCTGTAAATCCCAGCCATCTACTGGTTCTATTGGGAATGCTCCCTCCATGGTGCGGTTGGAAGCTGGTATTAGGGCACCTAACTCCCCTGCCCTCACCTCTTCCTCTTCTATTTTTTTGTTGACAGAAGTTGAGCTGTGACCTCCTCAGCAGAGATCCGGGAGCTGGAGTTCCGGGACCAAGTCATTCAGATATGGATTTGCATATAAGTAGCCATAGTTTGGGAGCCATAGTTTGCTTGGTAAGTGTAGGCTTTCTTAGTTATGTGATAACAAAGTTAAATTTTACAACTTTTCACGATGAGGTCTGTAGTCCACTCTGAAGAAGGGGGTGTGGTCCCGAACGCCCTATCACTATTATCGTATCCATCTAGGTGGCAACGACATCTTATGGAGCTCTTTTGTCAGGGTTTGGGAATGATGTCCCTGAAGCAAAAAAAATGAGTCAAACCCATGTTTCTAGGAAGATGAATTCCACTAGATTCTATTTTTAGAAAAAAAATTCTAATGGCATTTTTCCACTCTATTTTTAGGAGGAATCCTAAAAGTGTTTTTTCAATTAGTCATATTTATTTTTGTGGAGTCTGCATGTAATTTACATAACTAGTTTGCATGTAATCTATTCATCTTGGAATTAATAAAGCTTGATATCTTGAACCGTATTGTTTCATTAGCTTGCTAAGGTTTTACCATGTACATCATGTGTTTTGTCTCATGTATGTTGAGAATTTTTAACTATTTAATTATTTATGTTATTGCATTATATTATTTATCTATTGTTGTAGAGTGTAATTTTCTAACAGGCTCCAATATATATCTCTTTGATCTTATCAAATGGGGCAACTCAATGTGGAGCTCCACGGATGTTTTGACCTTATCTTTCCTTAATGATGGTTTTTTCCAAGTTGTTTTCCAAATAGATTTTAAATGGGGCTTTGTCTAATCTTTAGGACCTTGGGTTTTTGGCAATTTTGAGTTCTTGTTTTGTTCTTGGTCTCCCTTCTTTGACCTACCAAAGGTGGATGTCTCCATTCCTCAATCAAATTGTATAATATCGCACCCATTTTGAGGCAAGAAGAGCACATTAAAGTATTGGTCAACTAGGTGGATTTTTTATGAAACTAGATGAAGGGTCTTTGGGAATCCAAATTTTGAGAGCATGTGCAATTATTAATCTTTCCAAACCCCTCTCTCATTCTGTTAAACTTTCCACATCTTATGGATCATGGATGCAATCTCCCAAGTTTGAAGGCCTTCCTTTCAGATGCTTTAGTTGTAATCTCATTCGACATCATGTTATGAATTGTTCATTAAATGGCCTTCAGTCTTCATCTTATCTTTCTTGATTGATTTGGAGGAAGAAAGAAATGGCTTTAGATCTAATCTAGGGAAATTATGATAAATTATTTTACTTTTCTAGATCTTTTCCCTCCTCTCTCCTCACATAGGGATTCCTTCCTTAGGAGTGAGGTCCTTTCGAGGGTGGAGCCTACTATTATTGTGTCTTTGAGTCCTCATATTTTGATAGAGATTGTTGCTTCCCCTTCTCACCCTTCAACAACAAGACATAAATCTCTTCTAGAACCCACTACCAAAAAAAAAATGTAAAAAATTAGAGGCTGAAAGGCTGAGATCATATGCAAAAAAATAGTGAAGGATAGTTCTCAATGGATAATGGAAAGTCTTCTCTTCTGATATAAGATAAGACTGGCCTTGAACAATGGTTAATTCGTTAAACCTTGTGTTTTCTTTTTGGATATCATAATGCTCTTTTGGCCACTTCATTTTGTATTATCTTGTCTATAGTGTTTGGGTTAGTGGATAGTTCTATATTTATTTCAGGTTGTGGGCTAGTTTTTTGCTAACTATAAGTTGTTTGTTGGCTAAGGGCCACCACATGTATTGTTGATTGTAGGTGAGTTTTTTGGTGATGTTTTTGAAATTTCTCTTTTGATGGTTTTGACCCGGTTGCTTAGTTGGATGGCATGGCTTCATGTTAGACAATTTGAAATTATGAATGTGTTCCCTTGTTATTTGATGCATCTTCAACCCATTGGCCAGCACTTTGCAGTGTCAATCAAGCCCAAAGTAGACTAGTGTTTATAGGTTTAACAATAGATTCCTCACAATCTAAAGATATCATGGGTGAAAGAGGAGGTTAGTCCTCATAACTACTCTCATCGTAAGAAATAGAAGATGAATTTAAATCATTAGGAAGCTAGTCATGTAGTTCTAAATCAACAAAATAGTCAACAAATCCCAATGCATCTAAAGAAAGGGGAAAGGTGTCAAGCATGGAGCTCGAAGGACCCTTTTTTAAATGAAAACTCCTCTAAATGAATAACCCATGAGTTGTGGGCTGGAGAATCTTGTATCCCTTACCACCCTAATGATATCTAATGAATATGCAAGGCAGACTATGAGGTTACAATACGTTATGTTTCCTTTTTAAAATGTAGGCTATAACACTTGATCTAAACACTTATAAGTGATTTACTATTGGCTTCTAACTAATCCAAGCTTTAAAAGGAGTGAATCCATATAATTCTTTATGAGGAACTCTATTCTAGTTATAACAAGCATAGTTGATGGCCTTGGCCTAATAGTGAGGTGCAAGAGATTTAGAGTATAGCATACAATTAGACATTTCCTTCATAGACATGTTATTAAGACCTACCACACCATTCTATTGAGGACTATATGGAAATGTATGCTATCATTTAATCCCATTTGATGTTCATAATAGTTTAAAATAATTACTGACATACTCACCACCATTGTCAATGTGGAAAATCTTTATCGGTTTGCCTAACTATTTATATACAAGCATTTTAATGTCCTAAATATGATCAAATATTGTAGAATTTTTCTTAATAAAATACACGCAAATATACCTCGAAAATTACCAATAAAAGTAAGCATGTATTTAGTCCTATTGAATGAAGGTGCTAGAAATGGTCTAATAATGTCACTATGAACTAACTCCAATATTTGTGTAGCTATCCATGATTTGTATTTATAATACTTATCCTCTAAGTGGTTACCAGGTATGAAACCTTAGCAAACTCTATCAGAATGTGGCAACCCTAAAACCATGTCATGTCGACTGAGTTACTTTAAGTACAAATAGTTATTATTGCTAAATCATTGATGTCATAATTTACTCACCCAATTTTAATGAGTATGAAGTGTAATAGAGGGTTGATCAAGAGAAAATATGAGAAAATATACAATCATGACTCATGATATTCTTTCCAAAATACAATTATGGAGTCATTATTTGCTTTTCTAATAACCACTAAATTTGGTGTGAACTCAACTCTCTTACCCTAGCAAATATGAGTTATTTAATAAATAAATAGGATATTGGTTGATAATGAGGAAACACAAAGAACATCATGAAATGTCTTATCATTCACTTCGATGGATCCTCTCCCACTACCTTTTGTGAAAGTATCGTCAGCCAATAATATGGAAGGCATAGAACAATGCTCAAAGGATGAGAACATGTTATGTGATGAATCCATGTGGTGTGAAGCACCATTGTCAATTACCCATGTGGAAGATTGGGATGCAACTACAGCAAGTGTTTTTCCATTATCTTTACCCTTTCTATTATCTTTGGCCTTAGAAATCTCATATGTTGATTTACTCTGATTGATTGAATCAATGATAGTAATATTGTGCTTCTTAAGTATCTTAATTAGTTGGTCAAGCTACTTCTTCATGCATTTGAATTCATCGTTCCTAGATTTATTTCCATAGGTACATGTGAGTCACTCATTCTTGGGTTTCTCATCTATAGAGGATGACTTTTTTGATGCTTTGGACTTAGCATCAAAATTTTGACCCTTATTTGTTCTGGATCCTTCTTGTTTTATTTTGTCTCCTTAATTTAATAAGTTTTTTATTTATCATGACTCAAAATTAAGGCATGCAATTTGAAAGACTTCAGTGTACCCATTTGAATAAGTTTATCTTACCACATAGTCAAGTCAGTAGCAAAGTCATATGAGGATAACGTAATCGATGTAGCTCCAAGGGCATTATTGGTGACACAAAAGGTAGAAACTAGGACATAATCATCATATCTTAATTTGAAAAGGATGGAATAAATCAATTAAGTATGTTTTTGTCAATGTTGCACAGTTTTAACTATAATGTGAGTGATATGAACTTTGTGAAGAAGTCTTGTATAGTATAAAAATTGTCTGGGTGAAAAATGATGAGTTCATTATCCAACTTATGATCTCTTATTATGATTTGCTTTTCGAAGGGTTTTTTCAAATTGGTCTAGACTTCATTACAAGTCATCGTAGATTCAATATGAAGGAATAGGTCTAGAGACATAAACATGCATAGTAGACTATCAGCTTTGTTACTTTTGTTAAACTAATTCACCTTCTTTGTATCAAGTGTTGGTTTTTTTTTTGTACCCATCAGAATTCAGTTTTAGTTTTTCCTGCCAAAGAAAATTTGAACTTGGGTTTCCATCTGTTATAATTGATTGGTATAAGAAGTGAAACATGACTCTGATCCATGTTGGAAAAAGGAAGTATATATCAAATTATATGTGTAAAAAATAATTATAATATGAACCCCCCTAAATAAGTAGAGATTTAATTTTACAACTTACAATAATATTACCAATACAAGGAGATAAAAATGTTACATTTTGCAAAAAAATATGCCTAAAAAGTTGTTATCGGCTTAAAGTTATGGCAATTTTTACTTTTTTTCTCTCCAAAAATAATTCTTCACTTTGCATAATTTTTTTTTTGTATAAAAGTTTGGCCCAAGTTTTTGATGAAAAATTAAGTTTCATTTGGTTGGTTATGACCAAGGGATAATTTCCCATATGTGTTTAGGGTTAATGGCTAAGATAAGGGTAGTTTACACTACACGATGTGATTAGGAGAGTGATGTCACTCCAAATTTAAATCTAATTTATCAATGAATAGTATCATAATTTGGATTAAATTTGACATCCCTATAGCTATCATTAGCGTTTTGGAGTCCCCTAATAGTCAATAGATTTTTCTATTAGAGATGCAGCCGATGATTGGAGTTGTTAGAAATTATGACCTTCCTTATATTCGTTAGGTCTTGGAATTGTAGCTACAATCAAAAGTCTTGAAAAAGCCAAAATTTTAGGCATTAGAGGTAAGATTCCCTTTTGTAATCATTAAGGATGGGGGTTTTGGAGCAATCAAGAGTTCTGATAGGTGCGAGTAAGAATAATTTTTTTTCCAAATATGAAAAGTTTCAATATGGCATGCCTCTGAAAATCTACCAAAGACACACTAAGGATCTATAAAAATATAGAAAAATCCAAAAATATTTTTTCATTGAAGACCTTGGATAGTACAAATATATGTGAAATTAAGGAAAATGCCTTCAAACCCTCCAAAATGGCCAAAATTAACTATTACAAAACTAAGTTGTATTTATAATTGATTATAGATTTTGACACCTTCTGAATCTAATGGCACAAGTTGTTTTGCATAAAAACCTATAAGATGAAATATGAATAGTATGAGACACATTTTTATTGTTTTTTTTTTTTTTTTTTTTTTTTTTTTTTGAGTTTGGATCAATAGAAGACCTTAAAAGAAGAACAAAATTTGTAAAATGGTGATTCTTCAATATGGAAGATCAATGAATGACAAATCTATGATATGCAAGTTAAAACTCAAGATTTCATAATATGAACAATGACATTCAATTAGTACAAAACCCTGATGCTATGTCAGAGTGGATCATAATCAATTATTGATCTAGATATGATTGAATGTATAATAAAATTATCTATGTAATCGTAAAATAAAAAACAATCCAGGTAAAAAAATTATTCAAGCATCGAAAGATTGTTATATTAGCATTATCATCGTTAACCATAAAAGTTTTAGGAATGTATATTATATATGTGGAAAATAAATATGTCCTCGAATCCTTATGAATGTGGGATTATCTTTCACAATAACTTCCAAGACACATAAAAAAACTAACTAAACATGTATATCAAAAACTATTAAATACAATAAAAACCTACACTAATAAGATACAATTAAAATTACAAATTTTTATGTAGTTACAATAATTATTATAATTAATATCCCATAAACTATTTAATCTCTTAAAAGTAATTAAAATTATTTCATTTCATTACAAAATTTAAAAAGTTATGATAATATCTTCAAACCCTTAGATAATTCTATGGATGTAATGCTTACCTCTCTCGCTAGGTTGAGAAATCCACTCGCATATTTTGTCATGATGGGGACAATGGAAAAACGAGACACCGTGTTTGCTATTGTTATTGTGAGGATTGTTGTTATATATATTACATCACAAGTCTTATGCTCTTCTCTTCTTTTACATTTTCATTTCATTTTCCACGCCGATTTTTTTGTCACGAAACAAGATATTGAGAAATATGGCAAACCAGCACACACAAAAAATTCCTTCTGTGGGCAATAAATAATTCGATTAGATTCTCTACATAACATTCGTGCTTGATTCGCAATGCTATTATGGCAATGTCCTGCCTGATACGGTACACACAGTTACATTAATTTCAAACAAATTCTACGTTCTTCAACTCCTCGAAATAACCACGGCGATTTACTCGCCAAAATAGAGAATGCAATTCAATTTGGCTTCCTGCAGTTCTTCCGCATTTCCCATATTCACCATGGCAGTCGCAAAGTCGCTGAAGAAAGCTGTTTTGATTGGTAGAGTAGGAAGTCGCCTGAGAATCAGTAGATCCTCCATTGGAGAGATCTTGGTCAGAGTGAAGAAGTCCTCTTTGGGTTTTCAGATTTTCTTAGTTGTTGTTGTCAAAGGCAATGGGAGTTTGAACATCTAAGGGCGACAGGTTGTTGTCACCACCAGTGCTTGGACACTTGTCCTTCGTACAAGTTGGAAAAGCATTGTTTATATTGGTTTTATTGTAGATGTGGGTTTTGAAGGTGGTGCACTGCGCTTGACCGATTGTATGAGCACCAGAAAGCAATCAAACATCCAATCTATTAAACATTATAAGGGAATTAATTAGGATTCAAGACATCCTACTCTGTTAATGTATGTTTTTTTAAAATTTGTTTGTTGTAGGGCGCAATTCGGTTCACCATCAATGATTTAAATTGTTGTTCATCAAGGGATCAACAAGATATTAAAGTGACATTAAAGTTTAATTTTTTTTTAAATATATAGTTTATAGTATAGCGGCCTTTAACACCATGTAAGTTGTGGAGTATTGGCACCTGCCCTCCCTATGATTGGCAGATTATAATATCTACTACGGTAATTTGTTACTAGTTTTGTTCTACAGAGGAGCAAGTCTATCAGATAAAATTCTACATATATTCCTCTGTTATCATAAATTTGGAGAAATGTTCATGCTACTGGACAGTGTATGAACTTATGTTCTGTATACTGCTACATTGCTTGAAATCATTTGGGTGAGATTCGCGTAGAATATTCTGCTGCATAAAGGACACAATAGTTTATTTTAAATACATAATATATTTTTCAGCTTATCGCTGAATCTTGGAGAAATATAAATGATAATACAGTAGACGGGATGCTGATTATGATTATGAAGCTTTTAACTTAGGTTTTTTTGTTGTTTGTTTTTCAGGTTTTTTAAATTAAAATTCAAATAAAGCTTTCATTTTAAGTATAGATCTTCATAATACAATCTGAGGCTTTATAATGAACAACATTAACATATATTTGAAATGGCAAGTAAAATCATTGAAGGTTCTGTAGTGCATATGGTACATTTAATAATTTCTCGGCTACAAATTTGAAATATACTACGAACTTTCATACCGATAAGGTGAAGAAATATGTATGAATGAACATAGTTGTACCATTCTCTGCCTTGTTTATACCCTTTTCTACACCCTTGAATAAATGATGATATGGATATATCTAAAAATTTAATTTCAATATCAAGTAATCAAAACTACAAAATCTATAGAGGCAAATTCTATAGATATGAAAATATAAAATTATTGTTAAATAGAAATGGTTATTTTTATTTTTTCATTATTGTTGTGTAGATTTATATAAGTAATGGATTTACGGTATCGTTATGCATTCTTAGAGGTTGAAAATATTTCACTTAGTAAGAAATATGTCATCTATAAGTATGATTAGTTATGCTTCTAGACACCACCACTCTCAAAGAAGGCATAGAATAAATCTTAGACTGATAAAGGCGGGTGTATCTTGTTACATTTTGGATGATTGTTCCCCTACTCTTATAATAAATAGTCAGTTGGGATGGATTTTATATAAAATATGTAATAACATAGTATATATTATAATTAGGTTATTCGTAAGAATGTTTTGACAAACGTGATTTTTAAAACATTAAATGTGGTTCAAAAGATTTATCAATAAGAATAGATATTTGAAAGTGAAAATCTCAATGCTATGGATTATATTAATTTTTTATTATATTAAAAAAATCTTACAACAATTATGTATTAAGTTAGTCTTTTTATTTTGTGATTACTACCTAAAAAATATAAAGATGAAAATTTGTATTAGAAATGTTAGAAATATTAATTATCGCATTAAATTTTTATAATCCTTCGATTATTCAACACAAATAAATAATTTATTTATAATTTTATTAATCACACATCGATAAGAATTACGATACAATGCAAAGTTTAAAATATGAAATGGAAAGTTCAATATATAAAATATGGAGTTTAAAATATGCAATGGGATGTTCAAAATATGTAATTCGAAGACAAATGTTTAATCCATTACGTTCTCTCATTTTGATCTTACATCTTACTCAATCTTCATATACTAATGTATTACAACTTAGAAAACCATTCTCTATTCAAAAATATCATCTTGAAGTTGCTTGTATATTATGACATTCTTTGTAGAGAGATAAAGTAACGAGGACTAATATTTTTCAATATTTTTACATCTATTATTTTGGAGTTTTTTTGGTTTCTCCTCCACATGATAACTATGACACATCTTCCCAATCTCTATTCTCATTTATATCCTTGAAAACAACAATAAATCATATCTAAGGAATTATATTCCAATATTAGTGTATTTATACTTGATAACCTAAAACCCACACCGACAATTATCCATTACTAGAATGTGGAGTGAGATTTTGCTTCGTGTAAAAATTCCAAAGAACTTGGAAGCATGGGAATTGTTAAAGGAATCATAGCATTGCTATGCAAAATTAGCATATATAATTATCTTTGTTTTGATAAGTAGTTTAATGGGATCAATAAATCCATTCCAATGGCTTGCTCCATGGATATCTTTTTACATGCCATCAACTTGTACCTAGCTAAGCTTATTATTATTTAGTATCCATATAAAAAGTATTTATTGTAGTAATGAATATATTTAAATATTCTTGATGCAGTACCTTAAAGATTCCAAATATTCAAAACTTCAAAGGATCAATCATCAAATTATGTTTTAATACAATTAAAACGTCAAATAATGGGTTGTAAAGTGTCAAAATCCACACAACTTTACACTATATGTTATCTTATTTTTTATTGAGTACATACATAGTTAAGTGGAATAAATTATGATTTTAACCCTCTTTAGAGTATTGGAATGTAGGTATTGCTTGGCCACTGAATAGAAAGTGGTGGAAGTTAACTCAATCTATCCTTTCTAATCATTTTTAATAGTCAAAACTAATGACAAAAATAGATCTAATGTTTCAAAGTGAATGAAAGTGAATTTGAACCTATGCATAAGACCAAGCCTACATAATTCCAAATGGTTCCTACATAAAGCCATCCATAAAGATTAGTTATGAAAAAAACTAACATTTATAACAAAAACATATTCAATATACATCAAGGAACTCTATTCACCACATGCAACCATGCATTACCAAATCTATCCCAAAGTGTTTAAGCAATCACTTTCCAAATCCAAAAAAATGAAAAACCTATTGTAGACCACTTGTTATAAATTTACTTTGTTGCATGCTAAAACATAATAGAAATAAGATATGTAGTATATCCTCTTGGTCATTTATATAAAGATAAACTGCATTATATCAATCATGTGCATTGTATGTTACATTCAAATTTATTTAATCTAAAGTATATTATACAATTTGAATTGGTTCAAACTTATTTTAGTCGAGAGTGCATGTGGCTGTGATGAGAAACAATTAACAACAGTGGTTTGTTATAGTAGATGAAGAGATTTTAGCTAAAAATTTGATGGAAGTTATGATATTTGATTTTATTATTGTGGACTTTGTCTTACACACAAACATGGTTGATGTGAACAAAAATTCAAGTTATGTAGCAAACACATCTAAACCAACCACTACATGCATTTATATATATTTTAATTATAATTGTTAAAAAAAAATATCTATATAAATATAATTTAAATACAAATCCCACCATCATGACTCAAAACATGGGACACAAAATTTACACCAAGCAAAGGGAAGGGGAACCAACATTATATGCTAGATTACACATAGCCTACTGATTCTAGGGAAGACTTTTTGCCCGCATGAAATGCATCATGATTTGCGATGGAAATCATAATTGAAAAATTCCCTGTTGATGTCTTCAAAAGTAGTAGTCCATGTCTACCCATCATTACAAGTTTTTTGTCTAGGAAAATGTGTACTCTAGCCATAGTGAGAGATTTAACTAATGAATGAATAAAATAAAAGATAAAATTAGATGGATTGGATTGGAGAAAATTTAAAATTTTAAAATATAACTGAGATATTTATACAAACTAAAAATCTATGACAAAACCAAAAATGATGAAATGGGAAAATGTTGTAGTGACTATGTGGTTAATGGTAGCTGGTGATATTGATGACAATATTAGTAAGACAAAGTGCCACATAAGTATAAGTCTTTGAATGTGTCAGCATTTTACTTTGGGAAGAAAAAGAGGTGAGTTCCCCCATATATTTATTATAAATGGTCATCGTTAATATTTTATTAATATTTAATATTTATTTATTTTATTTTTGGGTTTGTTGAGTATAAAGAATAAGTAAAATTATTTGAATAAAATAGAATAAAAAGGTTGGAAGAGAAAGTTAATTCAAATTAGTAAAATAAGGAGTATTCTACTAAAGGTTATGTCAGAGTGGGTCATAATTGATGATTAATCTAGATAAAATCAAATATATAATGAAACTATATGTGGGTATTAGTGAAATCAAATATGAGCCAAGAGAAGCAATTATTTAACAATCAAAAGATTGTAATATTAGTATTAGCATCATTAGTCATAAAATCTTTAAGAAACTACATTATTTAGGTGAAAGATAAACATGTGTTGACATCCTTATGAATGTGAAATTATTTTTCAAAATTACATATAAAGACACACAAGAAAACATACTAAATATGTGTAGAGAAAAGTCATTAAATGGAAAGAAAACTACACCAACATCCCCTTAAGTGTAGCTTAGGTAGGTAAAATAATTGGGTTCCAACACATATGCTTGATGAGGTACCCAAGTACATAAAAAATTTCCCCCAAACGAATATGTGAGAGCTTCTTGAACCCTAAGAAGAGTTTGTAAATGAAGATATTTGATCTCAGTGAAGGGTTTGGTGAATATATCAACAATCAACTTTTTTGTCAAAATGTAACAAAAATAAATGACATGCTTTTGGATGAATCCATGAATAAATGAATCCAAATATTAATATTCTTTGTCTATTATTGGAAGATCATATTCCTATTGATCTAGATAGTGCTTTGATTGTCATAAATGATTATTATTGATCAACAAAATTGGATGCCAAATTCAATGAGAATATCTTGATGATAAATAGACTTAATAGTAGCATTAGTAGCTCCTATATGTATTTTGTCTCTTTAGGATATAAAGAAATAAAATTCTACTTCTTGCTTGACTAACTAATCAGCCGTGAATGAGTGAACACTGTAGCTTTAAGTTGACTTATCATTATGAATTTCACTAGCCCAATTTGAATCTATATAACCAATCAAGTCAACATCAATGTCTACTCCATAGTGAGCCCAAAATATGGGTACCCAAAATGGAGTGGAGAATTTGTTTAATTACTTTCTAATGCACCACTTATGGTTCTTACATAAATCTAGAGATGATTCCCACTATATTTTAAATGTCAGGTCTAATATGGATAAGGTATGTAAGAATGCCAACAAGTTATCAATACGAGGTAGCATCAACTAAATGAGGTGGATAATCTTCTTCAAGTTTCACATCAAATAAAAATAGAGTTAAATCTAGTTTACAATCAGCCATGTTAAACTATGAAATAAAATCAAGAGCATACTTGGATTTTTCAATAGTGATTCTAGAGTTACTATGATAAATTTCAATCCCAAGAAAGTAGTGCAACAATCCCAAGTCATTCATTAAGAACCTATCAAACAAAATAATTTTCATTGCTGCAATGGTGGGTAATGAAATCCCTATGATCAGTAGGTCCTCCATGTAGAGAACCCAAATTACTAGTGAATCACCTTGCTTCAAAATATAAACATTCAAATAATAATGGCATTTTGTGAATACAACCAAAAAAATAAAGTTCATCTTGGCATGCCAAGTTTGAGGAGATTCTTTGAGGTCGTAGATAGATTTATAAAGTTTTCACACTAAGGAGGAATATTCCATTTATTTTGTGGTTTTGCCATGTATATTTTCTCTTTATTGTCATTATGAAGGAAGCCACTCTTCACATACGTAAAATAAAAATCCCAATGATATGAAATAGCTATAACAAGAGTGAGTCAGATTGAGTTCATTTTAGCAACTGGGGAAAACAGATCAGTACAGTCAATCTTAGGTACCTACAAAAATCATTTACTTCGAAATGTACCTTGATATTGCCTATAGACCCATCTGATACAAATTTTGTTTAGTATATCCATCTACATCAAACAAGTTTTCTTCCCTTAAGAAGAGGGACTAAATCTCAAGTGTTATTCCTCAGCAAGGAACCATACTCCTCTTCCATAGCGATATCCTATCCAAGAGTGCCTAATGCCTCTCAAAAAAAAATTTGATTGAAAGTAAATGTAATGAAAACATGTGGTGTAATATAGATTTATCAATGTGTTCCCCTATTATTTGATGGATGTTTAACCCATTATCTAGTATTTTGCAATGTCTATCTAGCCCAAAGAGGACCAATGCTTAGATAGTTAGGAAGAGATTCCTTATCTTCTAAATATAGTATGGGAGAAGGAGGAGGTCAATAATAGGTTTGGAAGATATATATATATATATATATATATATATATATATATATATATATATATATATATATATATATATATATATATATATATATATATATATTGAGTTTGTTAAGTATATGGAATAAGTAAAATTATTTAAAGAAAATAAAATAATAGGATTGGAAGAGATAATTAATTCAAATTAGTAAAATAAGGAGTAGTCTTCTAAAGAATATGTCAGAGTGGGTCACAATTGAGGATCAATCTAGATAAAATGAAATACACAATGAAATTACATGTGTATAGTAGTGAAATCAAATATGAGTCAAGACAAGCAATTACTTACCAATCAAAAAATTGTAATATTAGCATTAGCATCACTAGTCATAAAAGTTTTAAGAAAGTACATTATATAGGTGAAAGACAAACATGTCTTGACATCTTTATGAATGTGAGATTATCTTTCAAAATTACCTATAAAGACACATAATCAAGCCAACTAAATATTTGTAGGAAAATATCATTAAATAGAAATAAAACTACACTAAAACCCCCTTAAGCATATCTTAGGTGGGTAAAAGAATTATGTCTCAACACAAAATCCTGATAAGGTACCCAAATAGATAAAAAAAATCTCGCCCCCCCCCCCCCTCTCCCCACCAAGACAAAGATATGAGAGCTATTTGACCCCTAGCAAGAGTTCACAAATGAATATATTTGATCTCAATGAAGGGTTTGGTGCATCAATAATCAGATTTTTTATCTAGATGTAGTAGAAATCAATGACTTATTCATGGATGAGGTCATGAATGAAATGCATGGGAATGTTAGTATGCTTGGTCTATTTATGGAAGATCATATTTTTATAGATCTAGATTTTTTGATCATACATAATTATTGTTGGTCAGTAAAATTGGATGCCAAACTCAATGAGAATCTCTTGATGTTAAATATCCTTATTCACAGCATCAAAAGCTCCTAAATGTATTCTATCTCAGTAGAATATAGATTAATAGAATTTTAATTCTTACTTGATTAACTAATAAGCCCTGGATGAGGGAAAATTGTAGTCTAAAGTAAACTTATAATTATGAATATTGTTAGCCCAATCTATACCTATATAACAAATCAAGTCAACATCAATGTCGACTCTATAGTGAATACAAAACCAAGGGTCCCTGAAATGTAGTGGAGAATTTATTTTGTTGCTTTTCAATGCAAGACTAATGGTTCTTACATAATTTTAGAAATGATGTTCACCATATATGAAATGTCACATCTAGTATGCATATAGTAGAAGATACTATCAACATGTTGTCAATATGAGGTAGCATCAACTAAAGGAAATGGTCAATCACCTTCAAGTTTCACATTAGATGAAAATAGAGTTTGGTCTGTCTTACAATCAACCATGTTAAACTATGAAATGAAATTAACATACGTGGATTGTGTAATAGTGATTCTAAGGTCAGTATGATAAATTTCAATCTCAAGAAAGTAATGTAACAAACAAAAGATGATCATTGAGAACTTTCCAAATAAAGCAATTTTCATTACTATAATTATGGATGAATAAATCCCTGTGATTAGTAGGTCCTCCACATAGAGAACCTAAACTACTAGTGAATCACTTTATCTTAAAATATAGACATTATGATAATAAAGACATTTGGTGAACCCAATAGAAAGAAGAAAGAAGTTCAACTTGGCATGCCAAGCTCAAGGAGATTATTTGAGGCCATAGACAGATTTCTAAAGTTTTTATATTAAGGAAGACTATTATACAAATCATTGGGGTTGCTCCATTTATATTTCTTCTTTTATGTTAATGTGATGAAAGGTACTCTTCACATCTGTCAAATAAACATCCCATTGATATGTTGTAGATATATCAAGAGCGAGTTACATGGATTTCATTTTAGCAACTAGGAAAATATCTTGGTATAGTCAATCTTTGGTACCTAAAAAAAACCCTTTGATTCCAAATATGCTTTGATATTGTCAACAGACCCATCTTATACAAATTTTGTTTAGTAGATCCATCTACATCAAACAAGTTTTCTTCCCTCAAGAAGAAGGACTAAATATCAAGTGTCATTCCTCAACAAGGAACCATAGTCCTCTTCCATAGCAATACCCTACCAAGAGTCCCTAAGTCCTCTCAAAATAATTGTGGATTGAAATCAGATGTAATGAAATCATGTGAGATAAACTAGATTTATGAATGTGTTCCCTTGTTACTAGATGAATCTTTAACCCATTGGCCAATACTTTGCTGTGTTTATCTATCCCAAAGTGGACCAGTGCTCAAATAGTTAGGAAGATATTCCTCATCATCTAAATATACTATGGGAGAAAGAGAGGTGAGTCCTCATAAATAATCTCATAGTTAGAATTAGAATAATAATTTGAATCATTATGAAGTTGCTTAGGCAGATCTAAATCAATAGAATAATTAACAAATCCTAATGTGTCGAAGGGGGAAAGGTGTTGAGTATAGAGTCTAAAGGACTCTCTTGGAAATGAGTACTCCTTTCAATAACAACTCCTGAGTGGTGGGATAAAGAATCTTGTATCCCTCAACACCCTAAAGATATCTAATGAAAATGTCAGGTTGACTATAAATTTGCATTGCCTTAGAATTCTTCTTCTAAATGTGGGCCGGCATAGTTAATCTATACACTCAAAAGTGCTTCACTATCCATTTTCAACTGATCTAAGATTTAAAAGGAATTACTCCCTTTAATTCCTTGTGAGAAGCTCTATTCTAGATATAACAAGCATAGTTTATAGCCTCGACCCAATACTAAGGTGTAAGAGACTTCATGTGTAATATGGAATTGGCCATTTCCTTAAAGGACCTATTTTTGCACTCTATAAAAACATTCTATTGAGTATTATATGTAAATTTACACTATATTTCAATTTCCTTTGGTGTATAATATACTTCAAAATAGTTACTGATATACTCACTACCATCATCAATGTATACAATCTTGATGAATTTTCCTAGCTATTTTTGTACAAGCACCCCGTCTTTAAAATGAACAAATACCTTAGATTTATGCTTTATAAAGTACACCCAAGTACACCTCAAAAATTTATCAATAAAATTAAGCATGTATTTAGTCCTATTGAAATAAGATGTTAAAAATGGTCCAATAATGTCACTATGAACTAGTTATAATATTTTTGTAGCTATCCATGATTTGCCTTTGTCATAATTCTTCTCTAAATGCTTACCAAATATTCTACCTTGACAAACTCCATAAAAAAACAAACATGTGGGAAATTTGAAACCATGTCTTGATAACTAAGTTGCTCTAAGTAATGATGTATTAGATAGCCAAATCACTCATGCCATAATTTAATCATCCAATCTGAATGAGTGAGTATTATAGTAGAGGTTTGATTCGGAGAAAAATAAGATAAAATATACAATCATGACTGGTGATCTTATTTTCTAAATATAATTAGAGAGTCATTGTTTGCTCCATAATAACCACTTAATCTTGGTGTGAACTCAATTTTTTTACCCCAATAGATGTGAGTGATTTGATAAAAAGATAGCAGATTGGTGGATAATGAGGGAACACATAAAACATCATGAAATATCCCATCATTGATTTTGATAGATCCTCTTCCACTAAATTCTACAAATGTATCATCACACAATAATATGGAAGACATTAAACAAGGCTCCAAGGATGAGAACATGTCATGTTATGAAGCCATTTGGTGTGATGTCGTAGAGTCAATTACCCATATAGAACTCTAAGATGTAGTTAGAACAAGTGTCAATTGAGGCAGTAGAATCAATTGCCCTTATCTTTACCCTTTTTACTGTCTTTGGTCTTAGAAATCTCATGTGTTGATTAACTCTGATTGTTTGAATGAACAATATTGATATTGTGCTTCTCAAGTATCTTATTTAGTTGGCTAATTTACTTCTTCATACATTTGGATTCATCATTAGATTTATGACCCTTCATTTGTTCTGAATCATCCTTATTATGTTTCTTCTCCTTACTTGCATATGCATTATTTTTATCATAACTCATAATTAAGGCATGTGGTTTGAAGCAATTCACTATACCCATCTGCTTAATCTTGTCCTTCTCCTAATTCAAGTTTGCAACAAAGTCATCCAAGGACTACATAGTCATGATAGATCCAAGGGCATGCTTTGTGACATGGAAGATAGAAACTAAAACATAACAATCATATCCCAATTTGGAAAGGATGAAATAAATCAATTGAGCATATTTTTTGTCAATGCTACATAGTTTCAACTACACTTGATTGATATGAACTTTGTGAAGAGGTCCTGGATAATATCAAAATTACCTGGGCTCAAACTCATGAGCTCATTCTCCAACTCATGATCTCTCATTATGACCTACTTCCCAAAGAGTTTTTCTAAGTTGGTCTAGACTTCATTAAGAGTAACTGTAGATTCAATATGAAAAAATATGTTGGGAGACATAGAAATACATAGTAGACCATAGGCTTCATTACTTTTATTAAACCACTTCACCTTCTCTACATCAAGTGTCAATTATTTTTATATACCCATCATATTTTGGTGTAAACCATTCCTCTTCAAGAATATTTGAACATGGGTTTTTCATTCATGATAGTTGAATGGTTTAAGAAATGGAACATGACTTTCATCCATAGTGCAAAAAATAAATATGTGCTAAACTATATATGTAGAGAAAGGTAATGATATGGATTTCCCCTAAAATCTACAGAGATTTAATTTTACAAGGCATAATAATATTACCAATATGTAGAGATAAAAAATACTTACACTTTAATAACAAACTATGCTAGAAAAGGAGCTATCGGCTTAAAGTCATGGAATTTTGAATTTTTTTGATCTCAAAAAATATTTCTCCACTTTGCATAATTTTTGGGGTGTGTAAAATTTTGGCCCAACTTTGTGAGGAAAAGTTAAATGCTATTGTGTTGGTTGTGTCCAAGGAATATTTTCTCATGTGACCAGAGGGACAATGGCTAGGATAAGGGGCACTCACACTATGATGTGACTATAAGAGTTATGTCACTAAAAATTTGACTCCAATTTGCCAATAAATAGTGTTACAATTTGAATTAAATTTGACATCCCCATGGCCATCATCAGAGTTTTGGAGTCCCGTAGTAGTCGATAGAGTTTTGAATCAGAGTTGCAGTCAATGATTATAGTTGTTAAAAATTATGACCTTCATTGTATTCATTAGGGTTTGGGATTATATCTATAGTCAAAAGTCTCGATAAGATAAAATTGGAGGTACTAGAGGTAGGATGCCCTTTTGCAATCATAGAGATGGGGATTATAGAAGCAATCAAGAGTTTTGGTAGGTGCAAGTCGGAACAAAATTTATACCAAATATGGAAACTTTTGATCGATTTTACCTCTAAAAAATCTACTAAAAACCAACTAAGAATCTATAAAAACCTAGAGAAACCTAAAAATTAATTTTCCTTGAAGACCTCAAATAGTACAAATTTACGTGAAATCAAGGAAAATGCTTTCAAACTCTCCAAAATGGTTGAAATCTACTCTTACAAAACTAGGTTGTATTTATAGTCAATTCAAAGGTTTTGACATGTTTTGATTCTAATGGCCCAAGTTGTTTTGTATGAAAACCAATGAGATGAAATATGAATAGCATGAGACATCTTTCCCTTGTTCTTCTTCTAAATCTGGATCAATAGAGGGCTTTAAAAGAAGAGAAAATCTAAAAAAACGGTGAATCTTGAATATGTTAGATCAATGAATGACAAATTTTTGACATGCAAGCTAAAACTCAAGATTTCACAATATGAACAATGACATTCAGCTATCAAAAATACTCAGAGACCATGTTGGAGTCGGCCACAATTGATAATCGATTTGGATATGATCGAATGCATAATAAAATTATCTATGTGTAATAACAAAATCAAACATGAGTGAGGTAAATTAATTATTCAACCATCAAAAAATTGTAATATTAGTATTAGCATCATTAACAATAAATTTTTTAAGAAAGTACATTATATATGTGAAAAATAAACATGTTCTCACATCTTTATGAATGTGAGATTATTTTTCACAATAACTTTAAAAAACACCTAAACAATATTCATGCTCAATTCGTAATGCTATTATGGCTATGTCCTGCTTAATACGGTACATTATTTTCAAACAAACTCTACGTTCTTCAACTGCTCGTAATAACCACGGCAAATTGCTCGCCAACATAGAGAATACAATTCAATATGGCTTCCTGCAGTTCTTCCGCACGTCTGAATTGGTGCCCGTGAGAGGTTTGATTTTTCCCATATTCACCATGGGAGTTGCAAAGTCGCTGAAGAAGGTGTTTTGATTGGTAGAATAGGTGGTCACCTGAGAATCCGTAGATCCTCCATTTGAGAGCTCTTGGTCAGAGTGAAGAAGCCCTTTCTGGCTCTTAAGATTTTTGTAGTAGTTGTTGTCAAAGGCAATGGGAGTTTGAACATCTAAGGGTGTCACCACCAGAAGTGGCAAATGCTTTGTTTGGCACGGCATTTTTTTCTCCGGGAATGGTAGACGAGTTGTCCAACTGTATCGACCCATCACACCCCTGCGAATCCAAACTATTATTTCAAAAATATATATCAATCGAAGTCATAATGTAATAGAAGACGTAATGTATTAAAAATCTTACGTTAACGAAACAGTCGTGAAAGTGAAGGCGGAACAACAATGAGCCCATGCGTTTCTCCTTGGCGACTGCCGATTTCGCAGCAGCTTTGACTGTCGACAGTGCATTGGGAGACGTCGTATCGTAAAATTTCGAACTTAGCTGTCCATTCGCAGGACTGGCATAGAAGACCACCAAGGCGATAGATGTAATCAGGCAAATGGTCCTCATAACGGATTGTGATGGAATTCAATGGATAAACCGAGATAATTCTTCTCAATCGAGAGTAAATAAACCGCAACAATTATTCTGAATCAAGAATGCAGGTGACTGTGCTGAAAAAAGATAAAGAGCAATGGCTTTTTGAAATGGTGAAGAACTTGTCGATGATAACAACAATTGATGGCAAGTGATATCTTTTTCCCTTGGAATGAGTCGGTCGGGAGCAAAAATTCAAGATAGACGGAGCTCGCGTTACACCCGCGAAAACGTCAAAATTTGTTTAAAAATGTTGTCCACGTCTGTTTCACAATTAGCTGTTTTTTTAATTTTTTGGTAAAGCATCTTGCGAGTTCGGTTGACCGATTCAATATAATACATTAAATCTTTTCTAAAACTTATTTAGTTGATAGAATGATGTTAGTGATTGATTGAGGAAAATGTTTTTAACGATAATAAATAAATTATAGTTTTAGGAATTATATGTAACAAGTATAAAGTAACAAGGTATAAATATATCAATATAATGAAAAGAGTGATTATGTATTATGAAGAAAATATTCCATGTTATATTAGTAAGAATAAGGGAGAAATCAATACTTTAGAGTCATCTCAACTCGATTTCGTATGACTCAAATTGTTTCAGCATTTGAAGAAATCAATAATACTCTTCTAAATCTTTGTAAGAAGAGATCTTCAAATTTGTGTGAAGACCTTTCTCCAACTAATCCAACTAATCCAACTTGTATACCTAATATAATAAAATATTACATTTTAATAAATATAATATATTTTTATAACTATAAATATATAATTATAGATAATATAATAATTAGTATATTATTATAATATATAAAAATCTATGATTATTGAATATATTATTAGATAATTATATATAGATAATATTATTAATATTAATTATATAATAATATATTATATATGAGCAAGGCCATACATACATACATACATACATACATACATACATACATACATACATACATTAGTATGTATTCTTTTGATAAAGACAATTAGGGATATGCCTTAGATAAACAAATATTGAAATGAAAAATTGCAAAAGAAAATCATAGGATAAAAAAGTGAAGAAGGAATGAAACCATATATTGCAGTCACAAATATTTGGTATGTATAGTAAAATTATCCAAAATGAGGTATTTTTTACTTGTATTCATGGACTTATTAAATCACAAACAATGGGGATTCTAAAAAAAGCCATATAATCTTAATATTGACAAGCTTAGAATAAGAAACAATTGTCATTTTATATTTGTTCAATTAGTCAGATAACCCATAAGTCAGATCTTGTCTAATTAAATCAAAATAAGGTGATAGGGATAGTTAAATAGGCCCTTATAGCCACCTTACAAATACATATTTATATAATAAGAGATACAAAAAACTAATGAGGTAGTCATCAACCAAAATTACATCCATAGGATATGTTATCAGCCCAAAACCATCATTAGGGTCAACAACATTATTTAGGTACTTATGAGAAGGAGGTGAAGGAGGGAAACAATGCAGTGGTGTGACATTATCCCCATTAGAAAAATCACTTCCAAAGTACTCCATAACATCTACTTCTCCTCGATTAAGAGCCCTTAGCCCCTCTAGGATTAGGAGATGATGTTGAAGTAGATATATTCATAAACAACCCAAAACATAGTCACCATTTGCAATATCCTCGTGCACTAAGAGTCTAGGCCAAATCGAACACATTTCACCTACCAATCATATGTCTTAGGTCCCAAAACATGCTCTTTAGTATCTCAACAACTTTATCCTCTTCAAAAGTATCCCCATGTGCTAAGACTCTCATTAGTCTCTTAACCCACTATTGCAAGGGGGGTACTTATATTTTATTAACAACACACTTACAATCCTTTCACCAAGCCTCTCAACTATTTCTTGAGGTTATAATAAAGACATAGATTGTCTAGCAAAGACTACTTTATTGCCCAATTTTATTTAAAGATAAATAGGTCTATAAAGTGTCATATGCTCCCCTAATTGTCTACACTCCAACTGATATTCACTCTACCACTTATCCCACAAATATAATCAATTCGCATAAAGGGATTAAGGAAATCGATATGGATTATTTATGATCTCCACCATGGATCATAGGATTGAGTGGACAAGAGATAGTCAAGTTTGGTTATTCAAAGTGAATGCACAGAGAGTATTCATATGGAACAATCAAACACACATTCAACATGAAGTGGAAGTCTCACTTATAGGAAATGTAACATCTATTCATAAATCAAAGGATGGGGAATAAGAGTACAATGTATACAATATATTTGTAAAGAGTAGATGCACAATGCAAGCTAACTATGTTATGACTATGTAAATGACATTGATTTGGTTATGTTGTTATTAACTAGACATATATAACATGCATAATATAAGGGAAATATCAACCATTATACAATTACCAAGAAGGATGTTAATAGGCACACTGATATCCTTTTCGATGTGGTAGTTGGTAATGGTCCAAATAGTTAGTGCTAGGCTATCTTCAATGATTCCCAATCCTGTGACCCTTGGTTGGTGGCTAATGACTTGTTGTGCCATATTTTTAATCATGCGGTTAGCACATGCTAACACATGGTTGTGTTGAGGTGGGGTCTAAAGGATCAATATTTTTTTATCAAATGCTCATGAGGCACACAAAACTTCAAGTTGTGAAGCACATAATTTGACACATAGGATATGATCTAAGGCAACCATTGCACGAAAGTTTGCAAGCAGGTGCCATACTTGTGAATAATTGGGTTAGAGGTGTGATCTATATGTAATAGAAAAAATGAGGATTTTGCTCATTTGTGAATCAGATGTACAGGGATAAGTCACACTTCCTAGAAGAGAAATGGTCTCAATTGCATTTGTGTGTAGTTAAGGAAAATGCACTCTTTGTTCCTGAGAAGTGTAAAACTTAACTTGATTAGCATATTATCTAAACTTGAGGACTCAAAAAATTTGATGTGTGTCATGGCAGGTGTGTGTGTCTGTCACTTTAAATATTTGGTCCTTATTTTCAGGATGAAAGTGTTCAAGATCCAAATCAAAAGGATGTTGTGTCACTATTGGATAAAGACATGGCAAAGTGTAAGGCTTGAGAAGTTCCACAATGAAGACTGGGTCCATACCTAAGTATGGATGTAGTTCAATAATAAAGTCATTCTCACTAGCTGCTCATAGAATGGTGTAAGGACCATATCATAGAGTCTTGATCTTTCAATGTGGACATTTGAAGCATTCTTTCATAAGGTGAATCCAAACTCTATCATAAATGTAGAATGCATGAAGTATGCAATGTGCATCATGGCACTCCTTGTACTTTAATTGAGTATGAGAGAGGATATATTAAGCCTGATGATGAACAAACTAGATGTGTCATATAAAATTCTTAGCTTTATCCTTTTCCCATTCTTGTGTGCATAGGTTAGTGATGATTGGTATGTGGTAGGAGATGTTTAGAGGTGTTGAAGGTTAAAATACAAGACATGTCTAGATAGACTATTAGCCAGAGAGATGTGTAGGGAATTTTTTCTAGGAATGTTGAATGTACAATATATTTTCATCCCAAGTGGAACCATGTGCATGATTGTACATTCACAGAAGATGAAAAAGTGTGTGATTGACCATTTCACTTTACCCAACCATATATGGATCAAAAGTCATCGACTAATCTATTTATGTACATATCAAATCCCATAATACTTTCCAAAAGTAACTTACAAAGTGTGGATCTTGATCATAAATGATGGATGTTGGAAGCCCAAAATGAACCCAAACATGGTTGAAGAAAGCTTGTGTAGTACCAACTATGTCAATCTATCTTTTTCAAGTGACCTTGATATCCATATTAGAAAACCTATCCACTATAATGAACATATGATCATGTTGGCATCTCTTCATAGGAAATCCAGTCATGAAATCCATGTTGATAGATTCCCATGGCTTAGATGGAGATAGTAAAGGTGTATCAAGTCCTAGCTTCTTATTCATCGGCTTGGTGATGCAACAAGGAATACAAGACTTGATGTGGTGTTTCATGTCTATGTGCATGTGTGGTAAATAGAAGTGTGACTGTAATGTGGTTAGAGTCTTTATCATGTTAAACTCTCTTGAGGTCTTGGATTAGTGTCCCTCCCATATGAGCTATTGTAGAGGTGCACCATTAGGAATATAGACATGTACAAGATTGTAGAGAAGTTGTTTAGAAAAGTATAACTCCAAAACTTGTTTACTTTATGTTAGGATAGTGTAAGTCATTGTGAAGTCCTTCTTAATAGAGTAGAGGGATACCCAACCTACAAAATTATGTCCACACATGTCCAACACCATGATGAGTGCATGAACTAGTAGTCATCTAAGGCAATCTATTACCTTGTTAGCCTTCTATTTCTTGTGCTTGATCATGAGATGGAACTATTGTAGATAAGTTATCTATTTCATTTACCATATATTCTCTAGCTTGTTCTGTGTCTTCAGGAACTATAGTAGATAATGGTTTAAAAAATGAGTAATTATCTCCTTCATAGAATGTAGTGTCTCCATTACTTTATTTCTTGGAAAATAGCATATAGTTCTTTCTCATAGGTGGAGTATCTTTGTACTATCTTTCTCAATGTATCTAAGTGGTCTATGACTAGATGTCCATGTTACATGAACACTACATTGAGTGTGTATTTAGATTTATTAGTGTGAATTTTTAAGGATTGCATAATGTCAGGCATTACAAATATAGGCACTACATAGAGGCATTATTTGAGTTCCTCAAAATCATGTTGTTTTGCATAAGTTTAATTGAGATTAAATTTTTCATGTGTTATTTGGGTGGGAGAATAAGATATGTGTGAGAAACCAAGGATGAACTTGTGGTAAAAGTTAGTAAGTCCAAGAAAAATCATAAATTCTATGAGATTATATAGAGTAGGCTAGGCTTAGATTACTTAGATCTTCTCTAGATATATAATAATGCCTATATGATCAATAATGTAGCCTAAGTACTAGATCTATGTAGGGAAAAATGTATACTTTTAAGTTGACATGTAAATTATGTTGATATAAGGTGTCAAAGAAGTACAAGATGTGTTTTAGGTGCTCATCCTAAGTCTTACTAGAAATGAGATTGTCATCCAAGTAGATGATGATGAAAGAGTTGAGAAGAGGCCTAAGTCGATCATCTATCAAGCACATGAATTTCGCTGAATTATTAGTTAGGACAAAAGGTATGACCAACCCTTTGTACAATCCTTCCCATGTATTGAATTTTATTTTCCATATGTCCTCATGATGAACTAGATCTTGATGGTAACCTAAATTCAAGTTGATCTTGGTGAAGTATTGAGTGTCTTAGAGCTAGTCTAGAAGGTTATCAATTCATGGTAGTGGAAATTGATTCTTCATTATTATCTTATTGAGTGTACGATGGTCAATGTAGAGTCACCAGGACCCATCCTTCTTGGGTGCAAAGATTATAAAACTCACACAAGATGAAGAGATAGGTCTAATATTGTCCTATTAATGATCTCTTGTATTATGCTAGATTTTGTCATTCTCCCAAATTAATCTACAATACATGGGATACTTAGAAGAAGGGATCTAAGGTCCAATCGATGTAGTGCATTACTACACAATGTGTTGGAAAGACATCAAGCTTTTTGAATACTTCACTATTCTACTTCAATAACTTGCCAAGCTATTACTAATTTGATAGTATGCGAGTGTTATGAACTACTAGAGTGTGCTTTATCATCTAATATATAGGTATGTTTGTGTGAACCATGAGAAATAGAAAATTTTATACATCTAACACACATTTACAACATTGCTTGGCAGAGACCAAGGTGACTTTGGTCATGGGCGCTGACTCAAGTAGGTGGTAAAAATGATATTACACATGGATAATCCAACATTTTGGATTGGTTTAATATGTATCTTTATGGTCATATAAATATGTTATAACCACCAATATGTGTTATACCTATATAGGTAATATGTCATAAGTGACATTATCATCTATTGGATTGAAATTGTACTTAAAATTGTACTATCATTAGACCTATATATTCTTCCCTTATTGCAGTCACCCTAGAGAATAAGGATTAGGGTACGTATTAGTGGAAATACAAAGGTGTAACTTATATGTTGATTACATAATGATGTTTTTTTTTACAATCACTTTTGATGAGGATGTGGACATGTTGAACCTTCACCCACAACTTGGTGTGGAATATATGTTCATGCTCTTCAAAGATGTCAATCATAGTGGTGATGGTGCTTAGACAAGATCCATTTAGATTAGTGATATCTGTTGATGTGGTTTTTGATGCAGATTATATGATCAAATATTACTAGAAAGAACATTTAGAGTTATCATGGGTGGATGAGTGACATTGATGACACACTTATCACTAGAGTTCTTATTTCCTGTATTAAAATAGAAGGCATAGGAACCTTTGACTGCTATAAAATCTTCAGAGGCCACTTAATTTTATAAGAAAAGTAATGCTTATTTCAACGTGTTGTGATGTGGATTTATGAGAATTATGGATCTTACTCACTACTTTAGATAAAGAGGTGGTATCTTGCTTCATCTTTACCTTGGGTTCAATATTGGCAACATTATGATATGTTTATCCCAATGCATTATAAGTCAATAACTCCAACTTCACATAGATATAAAATGAGAGTATACTAATGTAATTTAGCACCCTATGTTTTTCACTCAACTTCTCATATAGGAAAGTAAAGTAGTCATGGAATATTTTGGTGTAGCCTTCCACTAATTGATCCTTGTATTGGCACATTTTTGGAACTTGATGTATTTATATTCAAAGTTTCAGATAGGGTCATATTTCTCCTTCAGTGTATCAACAAAAATCTTCCATGATTTGATAGAAGACACTAATGTGCATGATTCACATTTAATGTCTCTCACCAATTGATAACTAGGATGGACATCTTTAGTACTACAAATGTGATATTATAAGAATTAGTGAAGTTGATGACTAATAAGTATGCTTTGAGTTTTTAAATGCAAGCATTTACAACTTTGGAGTTGATCTTGCTAAGTTGAATAAAGGGATGTTGAGACTAAATTTTACTTTCAAGGGGGTTTGTTGTGGAAACCATTGTGGAGTGTAATGTTAAGATGGATGAGTAGACATCGAGTTGAGTTGATTCATTAACTCATATACTTGACTAAAATTTTTTATGTGTTTTGCCTCTAGTGCATTGGAGATGAGCCTTTAAACTTATGGGGCTAGCTCAAGTTGGTTCTAGGCATCAACCATCTCAATTTTACTATGGTATTATTTTGGGATATCTTTAAAAAAATATTGTTAAACCTTCTCTCTCTCATTGTGTTCATGTGGTTATAATCATAGAAAGGAATAGATTGAATTTGTGATACCAATCCTTAGGATGCATCTAATACCAATGATTCACACAATAGGGCCCAATACTAAGTGTGTGGGGACAACTGGGTTTGGTTGTGTAGAGCGAATAAGCTAAGAGTATTGAGACAAAATAATAAAACACACATAAATGGAACATAATTATTACTTGTAGGAAATACAACTTCTATTCATAAATAAAATAATAAGGAATACATATTACAATGTCTACAATATATATATATATATATATATATATATATATATATATATATATATATATATATATATATATATATATATATATATATATATATATATATATATATATATATATATATATATATATATATATATATATATATATATATATATATATATATTAGATGTGTGGGGAAGCTAATTTTGTTATGAATGTGTAAATGTCATTGATCTTGTTGTGTTGTTATTGACTAGATGCATATATTACATATCTAAAGAATAATATAAGATAAATAATAAGTAATGTACAGTTACAAAGGAGGATATTGATAGGCACACTAATCTCCTACTTTATATGATAGTTGGAAACTAGCCTGTCTTCATTGATTTCCAATACCCTAATCTTTAGTTGGTAGCTAATGGCTAGTTGGGCCATATTTTTAATCACATGGTCGGTTTAGGCCAACATGTGGTTGTGTTGAGGTGGGGCTTAAAGGAGAAAGAAAGTCTATGAGTAGATGCCCATGAGGTGCATATGACTAGAAGATGTGAGGTGTACTATGAGATGCGTAGGCTATGATCTGAGATAATTATTGCATGAAAGTCTATGATTAGGTAGAGGACTCATGCATTAGGTTTTCAAAAAGAAATTGGCAAAGTAATACACATGATTGTGTGAGATTTGTGAGCTCTGCATAGTAGAACAAGTGAGTAGTGTATTCAGTTACACATAAATAAATTTATTTGCATTAGGCCACATGCAAGAAATAATTACAAATTAATCAATTCTTTACAGGGTGTAATGAAGAGTGAGGGATGAGATCACTATATTTAAGACTGCATTGTATCTCATGATATACATGAATTTGAAAAAATAACACATGTTAGACTACTTATTTATTTAGGAAGCTTTAAATATTACTTAAGTGCTTAACTATAAACACATTAGTATAGGATCCCTTCACCAAATCCTTAGTTAATATATTTTAGAGATCATTTTCAAGAGAGGACTGTGATAATGTTGCACAATTAATTGATAAGGATTAAAGTTCAACCCCTTGGTTGGTATCCTAGTTTGCACCTTGATATCCATGTCTCTTAATATGGTTCCATTTTTCCTCTTCCAATTTATTCTTTTTCCATCTGACTTCCTAACCTACCATGCCTATATGATATTGAATCAAACCATTTCCATAACCTTCATTAAGAATTACCTATGAGTTTTATTTTATCTCCAATCTTTAATGTCATTATGAAATTGTTATTTTCAACCCATTTAGGTGAGCTTTCTCTTCATCCATATTATTAGTATCATATCCCAAAGCATAAGAGAAACCCAAAATAGGTTGACCATTCTCATTTCTAAAAATTCATTTACATTCAGTTGAACTAAGATTTCCTTTTGTTGTGTTATCAAAATTCAATTTAATCCATCTTGACTCGGGATGTCTCCACAAGAAGGGATTTGAAGGTTTTAACAACAAATTAATAATTTAACCAAGAATTTGTAGTTAGTATATTATTATAATATTATATAATGATATATAATTAATATATTTTTATATGATATGTAATTTTTTGTATATGATGAAAGCGTTTTGATTTTCATTAGAGTGCATTAGTAAGGGGAAAGGTGCTCATATTATCACACCAAGGGGTTGACAGTTAGAATAAAGTCAATCAAATTTAAGGATCTTGATAGAATGTAGCGCAAGTGTGAATAGATGGTAGATGTTGATAATTATAACATGGTTTTACAAGTGAGTGTTGTTTAAATTTTATTCAACCATCTCTCTTTGTAAGTTATGTGCTCTATATCTATGTTGTTACCCCTTGCATTTTTATTATATTTAGAATTAATAAAGCATTATCAATGATTTTTATTCTATTTTTGTTTCAAACTATTATAGAGGCATATTTTTGGGTTTATCAATAAATGTGAAATAGTCCCGCATTACTGATGTATTAAAGAGATAGTGTAAGTTTGTTTTGAAACATATGTATAATCTTGTTGTTTGGTGAGTTAGGAAGATATTGCTAAAAAAAGATGCCATGAGTGAGACCAATTCAACAAACTTTGAATAAGATCTCAAATATATTTAATAACTTCTTCACATTCTCTGAAGTGAAATTTTAATACATGTCTCTTTTGGAGGATGATCAAAATTTTTGTTGGCTTTATGAGCTGCAATGTCTAGATATGAGTAGGAGCTAAAAAAACATGAAAATGAAACTAGAGGTGATATTCACAAATTTACCCATGTTTAATAAAACTTAATTTTTTAAATGTTTTTACTCATCAATCAATGCCACATGATTGGATTGAAAGAGAAAGCTAGACACTTTAACTTCTTCAAGATAAATAATTCATAGAAAACCAATCAATTGACAAGTAGCATGTACATTGTATTTGTGAGTAGACTCTATAAGACCTCTAACACTCCATGACAACACATTCATAGGGAACGATCATCCATCTGAAGCTCTCCCTGTCCATCCTCAAAATATGCCAACGTTACAAAGTTTTTGTGATGGTGAGTGCATGATTTTTTTCTAATTACAATGAAGCGGTATTTGTCTTCATGTTCCTCTTGAGGAGAGTTTGTGCCCCCATTAGGTGGGATAAGAGACTGTTGGGAGAAGGAGCCACTGGTTGAGATAACCTCAACCACGTGCATCATAATATTCTAGGAAAACAAAGAAATGCTATGTAGGATGGAAGGGATGGAGATGGTAAAGGATGGAAAATAATTCCCTTGAGAGGGTTTGATAGGTGGAGAAGAATCATCCTAAGGTGGTGATTAGGGTAGGCTTTATGGATTATGACCCAAAAGCATTTTTGGGGGAACTATGGTCTAGCCATCACCTTGGTCTATTAGTTTGGGCTTCTTAGTCTAGCAAGGCATGATATTCAATTTTATAAAAGTTCTTCTACTTAAGAAATAAGAAGCTGAAATATAAATTTCCATCTATTTAGTTTTACAATTGTTACAACTCCACAAACTTATGCACTTTCTAACAACAATAGAGGATGATGAACCCCTCTTCTAAAATAAGATTGTAATTTTACAAGTCTTACAAATGAAGATTGTAATTGTAAGATTGTGATGTTTTGTGAGAAATAAATGAACATTTTAAAATTGCCACACAAGAGAAGCCCTGTCTACGTGGAATGATGACGTGGAGGCCCATCAGATAAACAATATAAACGGTTTTTAACACAGTCGGGCATTGAAAGCCGCAGAGGTGAGGCCACGTAGGAAACGCAGCAGTCAAGGTTGAAGCCCACGTGGAAATATAAGAATAGAACGCAGCAATGTTAGGCCTACCACGTTGAAAAGAAAAGGCAAAGGATAAAACAAAACGCGTGGATGCAAACTTTGAGGGAACGCGTGGAAGGTACTTGGCCGAATTTTCACCGATGACTGCAAGTTTGACTCAGGTGTGAACTGCAAAAGGAGTATGAAATGCTTTTAAGTACAAGGGCGACCTCCTTTTCCAATTCGGAATTAGGGGAAAGCTACCCAAGTTTGCCAGTACTCTCCGCTTTAAGAATTTGTTAATTGAAATGAAGCCGTGGGGAGTAATCACAAGTGTGAACGCTGAGGGCTTGAAAAAGGGCACTTTTTCACAGAAATAGGAGGGGAACCCTCGGAAAGTCGAAACACGTTGTTTTCGTTTAATCAAAATGGTCCAAAAAATGGGGTGTTTTTGATCAAAATAGGAGAGGAACCCTCATCAAGTCGAAACATTTTTTTTTCATTCGTTGATTTCTTAACGACTCTTCTCTTTTATTTAGGATTGGCGATTCGCTCGTTGCCCCCATAATAAGCGTTGGGGTTCGAATCCCCTTCAATTGGTAGGCATGGAGCGAATGCAACTCCAAGGTAGGTACCGGCTGGAGCCCTCTGATTCCTCCCTCCAACCGAGAAGGTTCTGGAGGGAGTCACTCCCCAAAGAGGTTTCAGAGGAACCAGCTTTTGCTGGTACGGGAACAAGTACTGATTCCTCCTCTATACTCTCTATAAGAGCAATAGAGGAGTCACTTCCCAGAAAGGTTTCAGCTTTGTAAGCCTACCTGGTGGCTTACGCAGACTAATAACAACAGAGGAATCATCTGACTTTTTATTTGAGTCCCACGGCATCAAAGAAAGCATTGACCAAGATGCTGTATGAAAGAAGACATTGCATAGAAAAGAATCAAAAAATGGATTTGAGAGAATTGTTCTAAATGATCTTTTATGGTAAGACAATGAGTTCCTTGTGATGTTTTTAAATTGGAACATGTAGAGGACAGTGCATCTGCAAGAGAGGTGTACAAGAGATTAGTTTTCTTCTTCATTATCTTGTTGGTGCCTTCCAGGTAATCACTAATTAAAAAAAATGGCTCTCGTCAACATTGGGGAAAGTAACCATGATGATGCTTTCCACAGGTGTAAGATGCCTAAAATAATCACAAAAATTGAGGGCCAAGGAATTTGTAAAAAGGTTTTCAGCTTGTAGAATGACATTTTTATTGGTAACCATCATATGAACTATTGCATCCACTTTTACACCCTATTTAAATACAACATAGCCTAATTCAATGTATTTATGATCTCTCTTTGTGTATATTAACTGTGCAACAAATAAGAACATGGTGTCTACAATTGTGTGGAGCTTGGCATGGTGGATAATTTTAGCACTTCAGCTATAAAGATAGCCTACAGTCTGGAGCATTATGTTTTTTCTATGTGTCAAACCTATCATTGGAGTTTGTTACATTTCTTCGTTTCTGTTGGAGGAGACTGGGCTCTTCAATAAAACCGTACAAATCCTTGATCGTGGAAGTATAGATGGAATTCTTTTTTTTATAAACGCTTTTCATTTTCATTTCTTTTTACAATATTTATATAAAAGACAAAATTGGAGGATAGAGGTATGTTTTTAAGATTTTTTTTAATTAAAAAGTAAAATTTTAATTTGTCTTTTAATTGCAACTTTGAAAATTTGAAAACATTTAAATTTGAAAGAATTTTAAGTATTAAATTTGGTGCAATTTTTTTCATTTGAAACTTTCTTTGAGGAAGATATTCTTAGTGAATTTGGTAAACAACAACTAAAATTTGAAAATATAAGAAAAAATAACGAGAGTTAATCTTATACTCATTCATCACTATAAAAAAATGTAATCCAGAAATTACGAAAAAATAAGTTTATTGATGTATGAGGTTTTATTTTTAAATTATTGTTAATGACAGAGTGAACCCTTTTCACATGCCACCTAGGTACCATGCCCCACTCTTCTCTCATATACCTTAAGGCCTCTTTCATGTACTGCAAATTATATCAAAAGGACTAGATTCTTCTATGTACAAACAAGTATATAGGACTTGGGCAAGTATAGCGAGAGGTTTGGTATAACAGTATAGTGGTATCTAAAAAAGTGGACAATTTTAAAGTGATAAGGAACCAATTGGGGTTAACTAGAACTAAAAAATCCAAGGTAAAAATTAAAAATGAAAAACTATGCATTTGTCAAATATATCATTGACATAACATTGACCAACAAAGACAATTGGTTAGAATGGTCTTGACAAGTGAATAACACACTCATATTCAATGATATATGGTTTGATATTTATGACGATACACAACTAGTTGAGCCAACAGGGAATGCCAAGGATATTTATGCATATAGGTAGAACAAATAGAAATAATTGGACTTGATGAGGGCCTCAATTGATGGAGATATGTTTCATCATATTCAGAGGTATGGTACTCCTTTGGAAAAATTTCACAAACTGAAGTTCCTATATGATTCCCACTTAGAGTTAGAATTCATTGAATTGTAGTTGAAACTATTTAATCTTGAGTTAAAATATGGTGATGTGATGAGATTAGCTTCAGAGATATATGCCATAAAATATGATGTGGGTGCAATGTGTGTCAAAATAAATATCTATATGACCGAATCCATAAAATCTCCTATTCGTTTATATTCAATCTATTTGGAGTCTCTATAAACAAGAAATATGTTGAAGACTCTCACATTTGATTAATTGGTTAAAAAGATGGTAGAAAGAGAAAAGGCCTTTAGAACAAAACTTGAGTCCACAATAGGAAAAATTGTGTGCTATTCCTACGCAAATTATTAAAAATTATCTAACAAGGTCATGCCTTCTAAAAATGAAGTTAAGAATAAGTATAAAAATAAGTACAAGGGAAAAGGTGGAAAAATGAAAATCATGGTGGTCAAAATAAAAAACAAGATGATAAACAAAACCTCTACAATGAATGGTGTGATAGAAAGGGAATCCATGAGACTCATGAATGTAGGTCTCCATGGGAGAAAATTGAATCATACCATAAGAATAAAGAGGAAAAATCAAATAAATAATCAAAAGAGTCAAAATCAGTGCAATTCACTAGTGAATATGTGGTTTCCATTATAGATGATGAAGTAAACAATGTCTCAAATAGTTCTTCATGGTTTGATGCTTGGGTTCTTGATACAGGTGCCACTCAACATATGAGTTTAATAAAATACTTCTTTGAGGAGTATAATGAAGAAATTTGTGGCTCAATATGATTTGTAGATAGATCAAGTCTACAACCTTAGAGAAGAGGTAAAATTTGACTCGAGTGTCCAGGGCTTGTAGACTAAAAACTTGAGAATGTTCTCTACCTTCCACAACTGAAACAAAAATTGTTGTCCCTAGTGCTCACAAGGTAAAAAGGGCATTCCATTATGTTGGATAATGGTGATGTCATTATCATGAGGAAAACTAATAATGTAGTCATATTGACTAGATATGAGGAAGGGAAACTACTCAAATTTAGGGGTGAGCCATAAAATTCCTAAAATTATGCTAATCTCATGGAAGATGGAATGTCTCCAAACATGTTGATAAATTCTAGATTTGGGCATAATAAATATAAAAACATTCCATTATCAAAAATGACAATGTTGTTGGCATGCCTACATTGCCTACAAAATTGGATGAAAAGTGTAAAGCTTGCATCTTAGATAAACAAGCAAGAGAACCATTTCCAAAGTCATAGTGGAAAGCTGATCAAAAATTATAGCTTTTTTTTTAAAACTTGTCTTCTCTTCCAGTATTGTCCACTGGTGGTAATGACTACTTCATGTTGTTCATTAATCACTAGATCTAGATGACTTAGGGTTAATTTTAAGAGGCCATATAGGAAAACATTTATGAATTATTTGGTGAATCTTTTGAAAATCAATTTGTAGGCATGGTGAATCTTATATGCATGTTAGTAAATCCATCAGGATTCAAGAAGAGTGAATGGACATAGAATATTCATTTTTTATTTTTTATACTATCGATCATCTACATTAAAAGAAGGATGCTCAACATAACTTTTTAACTTTTTAACCAAATGGTAGAACCAAATAGTCAAGTTCAATCGTTGTCTTGAATGGTAGTGCTAGAAGACACTACCGAATGGTGTTACTAATGGAACTACTAAAAGACACTACCAAGTGGCACTGCCATAAGACACTACCAAATGGTGTTACTGAATAAAATGGTTAGAAGACACTAGTAAATGGCACTATCAAAAGACATTTTTGAATGACACTACTAAAAGACACTATCGAATGGTGATATAGTCCTTTGGTTACAATGTAGGTTCTTTTTTTAGCTTTTTCCCTATTGGATACTTGTGTGATATTGTGGGGTGGTTGTCTAAATTATATTTTGATGGTTACCCATGGCAGCTTGTGTGTGTGTGTGTGTGTGTGTGTGTGTGTGTGTGTGTGTGTGTGTGTGTCTAAACACACACACACACACACACACACACACACACACACACACACACACACACACACACACACACACACACACACACACACACACACACACACACACACACACACACACACACATGGTGAATTGAAGGGTAAACTAAGAAATTAATGTAAACGGTTGGTGAGATGACCCTAAAATAAATTGCATTCTTAAAATTTTGGCAATTTGGACCTATGTAATGACCCTAAAAAATTGCCAAAAACAACATTCAAAAATTAGAATATTCATTAATTAACAAATATTTGTCAATAAAATTTACTCTGAGATGACTTAGATATATTTTATAAAGAAAAAATAAGAAGCCTTTGAAGCTTTCTAAAATTTTCAAAACATTATTGAAAATAAAGCATAAACATACATCAAGACACTCAAGACAGACAAAGGTGGTGAATTTACTTAAATTTAGTATAAATCATATCTTGATCAAAATGGGATCAAACACCATCTAATAGTTCATTAAAATTTGTAAAAAAATATAGTTTTAGAAAGGATAAATAGAATTGCGATGAAAATGGTCCATGATATGTTATACTACAAAGTGGTAAATCTACACTTTTGCGTTGGAATAGCTAAAACAACAATATGTCCCTATAACAAATCAGCATCAGCTACTCTTGAATCTAAGACTCTATATGAGATGTGGTGTGGTGATCTCCCTTCAATACCAAATAATTACATTTTAATATTCATTTGTTATGCATTGATTCCAAAGGAGAAGAGAAATAAATTGGACCACAATATTTGAAGATGCATCCACTTTGGAATATTTTGAATCCTCCAAGGCATACAATCTATATGATGAGAAAGTGAAAAAGCTTCTTTTTGAAATAGAAGTTATGTTTTATGATCATAGAAAGGATAAAGAGATCATTGATCAATAGTTGTGGCAACTTGAGAAGTATGAAAAGTTTTATGTCTACATAGAGACTGATTTAGATGTTCCATAAAATTCGTGGGGGACACATAGTTGGGAGTCTAATGATTTTCTACTGTGTCCTATACATGAGCTTGAAACTCTGTCTGAAGGAGAGAGTGAAATTCATTCGGACAATGAATAGGGACTACCAAAATAGAGGGCAAAAAGTGATGCAACTTCATGGAATGAACTTGGAGCACCTAAAACATAGAAACAAATGCCTAAGTGGTGCATTCAAACATTAATAGATGTGAAACCTGATGACGTTGAGAAAATAAGTTCAGGAAGTGCATATGCAACTACATAAAAATCAGATAAGTCCCTTAAATAAATTTAGAAAAGAATTTAAAAGTTCACCTTAAATGATTCTACAGAATCAAAAATCAATGTTGTGTTTGATTCAAAACCAACATCTTTCAAATAGGATGAGAAAATTTTATATTTTATAAAAATAATGAAATATGAGTATAATGCATTGGTCAAAAATGGGACATGAAAATTGGTTGATCCTCCATATGGTTATAAACCTATTAGTTATAAGTGGATATACCTCAACAAATAGAAGGATAATGGCTCACTTCATAAGCACAAATCAAGGCTAGCTCCAAAGGGGTATTCTCAAAATAAAGAATTGACTATAATGAAACATTTGCACCTATAGTAAAATGGACTACCATTCTAACCATGTTGGCTTTGATAGTGCACAATGAATGGAAATTTCACCAAATAGACGTCAAAATGGCATTACTATTCATGTTGGCCTCAATGAAAATATGTACATGGCACAACCCAAAGGTTTTGTACTAAACATATAAAAACAAAAGGTGTGCAAATTAGAAAAATCATAGTATGGTTTGAATCAAGCCCCTCAATCATGGTATGATAAAGTGGTTGAGCACATCATGAACATGAACTTTAAATGTTTGGAGTTTGAAGATATAACTCTTTTCATCAAAATAGTTGTATTTATGATGGTGTATGTTGATGCTTTACTCATCACAGGGAAAATGAATGGTATATTAAGAAAAGCAAATTAGAGTTGATTAAAAGATTTGAAATGACTAATTTGTGTTATCTTCATTACTATTTGGGTATTGAAGTAGTTCAAAAACCAAATTATTCCCTCATCACTCAGAATAAGTGTGTTGGTGACATTCTAATAAAGTTCAAAATGAAATATTGTAAGAATCTTGGCACACCCATGGAACAAAATCTCAAATTGACATCTAAAGAAATAAAATATTTGGTTGATTCCACTAAACACAAAGAACTCATTGGAAGGTTGATTTATGTGACCATAACTCAAATAGATATATTATTTGTAATTAATATCCTTTAAAGATTCATGTAAAAACCCTATAATAGTCATTGGGTAACAAAAAGAGGGGTCATAATATATCTAAAGGGAACACATAAGTTTGGGTTTAGAAACTCAAGGACATGGCACTTCAAACTAATTGGGTATTCAAATTTTGAATACATTGCTGACCATTAAGATGGAAAGTCCACCTTGGATTTTTTTATGAATTTGTGAACAACTATTTTTAGTTGGAAATCTAAGAAGCAATAAATTATTGAAATTTATTCGAGAAAAACAAAATATGTGGTCACTTAAGAGAAAACAAGAGAGATTTTGTGGTTCAAAAGGGTTCTCTCATATTTATAGGAGCAACACGTTTTGTCATCACCTCTCATAGTTGACAACACTTTTGAAATATATATGATAAAGAATCCAATCTTTCATATTCAAACAAAGCATATCAATACCAAACTTCATATGATTTGGCACTATGTGAAAGATGGCAGTGTCAAGTTATAATATTGCTTGACAGTAGACCAACCACCATACATCTTGAAAAAGAGTGTTTGGATGAGAAAATTTTGTTAATTTACAAGGAATGCTTTGTCTAAAAAGGAATATTGTAGATTAAAGGGGGATGTAACAATATTGTCTATATATTATTAATTCTAGGTATCTAAAATAGGTGTTTTTTTTTTGGGTCTTATTCAATAATTTCTCCATTCCTATAAGAATAGGAAGAGTCACATTGGGAATATAAAATTAACAACCATTTGGGATTTTATATTATAATATTTTTTCTCATTCCAATTTGAATCATGAAATTGAATTTCATGTGTATTCTAAATATATTATCCATCATGTCACCTAATAAAATAATTAAGGTAATAATGGTAGGATTATTATAATTATTAAAATCTGGTTTAATATATGAAATGAAATTATTCAATGATTTTTTATGAATATTTTTACTTTTTAATTGAGTTTGGAGGTGATAGGTAATGCTATGGTAAAAAGGAAGGGAAAAAAGGTCACCATATATCCAAGCCACACAAATTATACTAGTTTATTATAGGGACCTTGATTGAATGTAAGTTGTGTATTGTATGTTGCATGTTTGTCTAATGTTTTGCTTGTGTTTATTCTTGGGAACCTTTTCACTAGTCTTGGAATAAATTGTGTGGAAACCTTAGTGAAAAAAATCATTCCAAATTCTCCCTAGACAAATAAGTAGTTAGAGGGAACCCCTTCCCATGTCAATTTTTTGATTTCTTTATTCAACCAATATTCAAACCTTCCAAAAGTGAGTTTTATTGTCCCAAAATGATGCCTCATGAATAGTTGGGTAAATGAAATTTTTTCAAAAAAACATAAATAAAGGATTGGCTTTCTCAAAGCATATATGGAAAAATAAGAAAAATGAGGGCACTTGTCCTTGTTAGAACCTGAAAAAAATATTAATTATTTTGAAATAATATTGAGATATAATTTAGTAGAAATTTAACATCTTGGGAGAGAACATTAAATGAAATAAAATCCTAGAATTGTGGGAATTAATGAGTACATGGTTATTTGAAAGTATGTGGTTATTACCCCTTTTTTTTTTTTTAATTATTTATTTTTAAAAAATAAAATGCTTGATTATATTTAAGAAATGGGTTTATTTAGTAAATTACAAAAATAAATTTTCTGTTCAAAAGGGTTTTTTATTTCTTTCCTTTATTGATTATGTTAAAGGATAAGAAATAAGTTGTTTATTAGTTTCCTTTCCCATTTTAATTGTTAATGGTAAGATTGGAGATTTTATGAAGATAAAGTTGAATCTTAGAATCCTATGAATTGGTAGCTAACTTCCTTTCTTTTTATTATGTTATGTATTTATTATCGAAACATGCACGCATACATGTGCATGCACACACACATATTTTTATTTATGCCATTTTTCAAAAGTATCTTGCTTAGTATATTTTTATGTTGATGGCATGTTTGAAGCCATAATTGATTATCCTACATTAATACTATCCAAGATTATTCATGTGAATGGAATCATTTTGGGATTGAGGGTTTAATCGGGCTTAATTTCATGATAATGTCATAAAGATAGGAGGTCATTACCCTTCCCGCTTGCATATTTCTTATTTCTAAGTTCTTAGTTATTTGGCTGGATTTTTTAATTGAATATGCACTTGTGTGGTTGAATTCTTAAAAAAAAATATGCAGTTGATTCAATTAAGAAGAAGTGGTGCATTAGATGTTATTAATGTTTTGCTTGTGTTTATTCTTGGGAACCTTTTCACTAGTCTTGGAATAAATTGTGTGGAAACCTTAGTGAAAAAAATCATTCCAAATTCTCCCTAGACAAATAAGTAGTTAGAGGGAACCCCTTCCCATGTCAATTTTTTGATTTCTTTATTCAACCAATATTCAAACCTTCCAAAAGTGAGTTTTATTGTCCCGAAATGATGCCTCATGAATAGTTGGGTAAATGAAATTTTTTCAAAAAAACATAAATAAAAGATTGGCTTTCTCAAAGCATATATGGAAAAATAAGAAAAATGAGGACACTTGTCCTTGTTAGAACCTGAAAAAAATATTAATTATTTTGAAATAATATTGAGATATAATTTAGTAGAAATTTAACATCTTGGGAGAGAACATTAAATGAAATAAAATCCTAGATTTGTGGGAATTAATATGAGTACTTGGTTATTTGAAAGTATGTGGTTATTACCTTTTTTTTTAAATTATTTATTTTTTAAAAATAAAATGCTTGATTATATTTAAGAAATGGGTTTATTTAGTAAATTACAAAAATAAATTTTCTGTTCAAAAGGGTTTTTTATTTCTTTCCTTTATTGATTATGTTAAAGGATAAGAAATAAGTTGTTTATTGGTTTCCTTTCCCATTTTAATTGTTAATGGTAAGATTGGAGATTTTATGAAGATAAAGTTGAATCTTAGAATCTTATGAATTGGTAGCTAACTTCCTTTCTTTTTATTATGTTATGTATTTACTATCGAAACATGCACACACACATATTTTTATTTATGCCATTTTTCAAAAGTATCTTGCTTAGTATATTTTTATGTTGATGGCATGTTTGAAGCCATAATTGATTATCCTACATTAATACTATCCAAGATTATTCATGTGAATGGAATCATTTTGGGATTGAGGGTTTACTCGGGCTTAATTTCATGATAATGTCATAAGGATAGGAGGTCATTACCCTTCCCTCTTGCATATTTCTTATTCCTAAGTTCTTAGTTATTTGGTTGGATTTTTTAATTGAATATGCACTTGTGTGGTTGAATTCTAAAAAAAAAATATGCAGTTGATTCAATTAAGAAGAAGTGGTGCATTAGATGTTATTAATGTTTAAAAATAGAAGTTATGCTTCCAAGAATATTTCAATTGTATATGTTGTGTACACATTTCTAGTTGGCATTATCTATGTATTAAATCGTACCAAGATATAATTTATTGAGTCATAACAGCTTAAGAAAGTGGATAAATTGTGTCTTGAACTATGATTATGCTTAGATTTTTATTAAAATCTTCCAAGGGACATATAGGATGAACAAAACATAAACCTTGTATTATTTCAAGTAAATATTTTATTAAAATAAACAAGATTTTTATGTAAAATATGCTGTAAAAATATAAATTTTATAGTGAAAATGTTTTACATTATTCCTTTTATAGAAAAGGAAACTAATTTTCGATTATCAAACCATTTTATGTGTGTAGACCCTCTAATATAGTTATATCTATATCTAAAAATATATATTGTTCATTATTAGTTTAAAGCAACTAAAATAACATAACCAATGTAAATAAATATATTGTTCATTATTAGTTTAAAGCAAGTAAAATAACATAACCAAAGTAAATAAATATTTTTCAAATTTTTTTAAGAAACCCCTTTGGAATAAATTGTCCTCTGCATAGCTAAAGGTAATATTGGTAAGAAGTTACATAATTTTTTAAATAAAATAATAAAATAGTAAAGAAAATAACCCGAGAATGCCTTTATCAACTACTCTATACATATGATATTTGGAATGATAAGTATCTAATCCTTCCTTACATCTGTGAATAAGATTTAAAAAATACATATACTTGTACATACTTGTGAGTGAAATAACCCTTTTTATTTTCCGGGTAAAAAAACTAAAATTAAATAAAACTATATATTGTTCGTTATTGATTCATAGAAAGTGAAATAGAACAATCAAATTAAATAAATAATATACATAACTTATGTTTAGTAAACCCCTTCAAAATAACTTTTCCCTACACAACCAAAAGTAATATGGGTAAGGAGTTACATAATCTTTTTAAATAAAAAAATAGAATAATAAAGAAAATTACATGATAATACCTTTTTTTAGCTACTCTATGCATATATTATTTGTAATGTAAGTATAATTATTCCCTTTGTAATGTGAATGAGTTAAAAGATACATATACTTGTGCATACCTATGAGTGGAATAACCCTTTTTGTTTCCTTGGGTAAAAAAATAGAAAAATGGTTTCCTCTCTTTTTATTAAAAAAATTACCTATTAATCAAAATGTAATGAGAAATAGTATTTTTATTTACTTGAATAAAATATATAGATAAAAATAATTTAATAAAAAAAGGGAAGGAATGTGTATATAAAATAAAAAATAAAAAAATTGACAAGGGAGGTAGGGAGGCCATGCCTTATTCTCTCATCCTCATCTTATTGACGATTACATAGCGATCATGGTTTTTAAAGGCACTCTAACATCCGAAAGCACCAAAATGCACATTATAAATATCTTTTAACCATTTATAATTACAACTACACATAATTATAGACTGAAAATATTATGTGTATATTTTCACACACGTATATGTAATTATATATAAATATAATATATATTTCTCAAGACACATTAAAATAGAAAAAAGAAAATTAACGTTTCTTCAAATTTCACAAGATATAAAAACAACAAAAAGAAATGTCACTAAACCCCCTATAACCATCATATAGTGAATGGATAAATGATAAGAGGGAAGAAGAATATTTTCTAAATAAATGGAGGGAATATAAATTTTGTAGAGCTTCATCTCGTTACTGAAAATAAAATCAAATGGAAGCTCATGCAGCGTTCTATACCTTTATCAAACGAATTAAGGTTTTTTAGTGTTTCTTTATTAGAAAAGAAAATATGGATCATATTAGATGGATCTTAAGGCTGATAAAAAAGCTTATTAATCTTTATTTATAATTTAAAAATAAATAAATCTGATTATGTGAATAATTTTAAAATTGTTAAATGAAATTTTAATCAAAATTAGAAATGACCTTTATTTTATAAACATAACAGAGTATTTTATTTATTTACGGATGTTATAAATTTATTTTTAATAAATCATATAATTTAAATTTAAGAACAATCTACTTTAAATTATTGAGAAGATCTATTGAGTTATATTTGAAATTAAATTTTTTTTTAATTCTCTATTCCAGTTTTTTATTTTAAATTGCCATTGTATAATTATTTAATTATTTTAAAGTTAAATAATTTGATTGACTTATTAAATTAGTTGTTTCATTATTTTTATTCAATCATGGTGCATTTAGATTATTTACCTGATTTTATAAATAGGGAGTTTATTATTATTACCTATCATAGGTATTATTATTTTTGCCTTGGCGGATTAATTAACTTCGAAATTTGTGAGCAGCAAATCCAATTCATTTGGCAAGTGAAAAATGAAATGGTTTTGCGATATCTGGTCGACTGCAATGAATATTTTACTATTTTTCCCTATTTCCACTGAACGCTAAATAAATTCATGTGATGCATCCAATGAAAACCATTTTCTTTCGTTAAAAAAATGGATACCTAATCACACTTCAGGATTTTATTGAATGCAAAGATATTCGGTTGATTATAGTTGACAACCAATTGCAATGCATAGTAGGTAGGGGAGTGAAATTATTTCAGAATGTCTAGTGTAAAATAAAAATAGTTTATAGTTTCTGTCATTGCCACTGAATAGATAATAATCAGTATGATCGACAACCAATTCAATGAATTCATTTTTGTTATTTTATAGTAGAGTCTATCGTGATCAACATAAACATTAGTGATTTTTTCTGTCCATGGTTTTTGGGAAAATGTAGTTTCAAATGATAATGGACCCGAATAAATTGGTTAATGTTCAAATGTCACATTGTAAAATCTTGACTTAATTTACAATCCCAATGGTTGAAAATGGAAAATATCCTCTATGGAATATTGGAGCTAGGAAGTCAGCGAACGAAGGCATGGGGCATTCAAGGAAAACAAGGCAAAAATATGGGAAAATATTCCTCCATTAATATTATGAATAGCGAAATGATTCATATTTAAACCGTGTTCTTCCCCACATCATCCAAAATCCCATCCATGTCTGGTAAATATTCATTTCTTTGTTTCTCAATTATAATTGAGATTCAATTTTTATCCTTTAAAAAATTTGTAATATTAGTTTGTGTTTATTTTTATTCAAATTATTTATTTGTGTAAGGTATTCTTTAAATTTATATAAAAAATATAAAACCTTTAAATAATATATTTATTATTATTATTTTCATTGACCGTATGAAATCAAATCTCATATAGTGTAGTGTTCTTACTATATTCAGTATAAATTTCTTTCAAAGTTTGTATAGTTGAACTTGTTTTTTAAGAAAATTTACTAGTGCTTCTAGGTTTAAAATATTTTCTATTTTCTTAAATTATCTAGTGTATTGATATTCACAATTTATATTTCAATGTATTCCAACTTGACACATGTAGTGAGAATCTCAATGTCATGCAAAGAGAGTGGTTTTGTTTACATTTTTTCAAATATTTTAGTTCAACGACTTTTAGTGTGCTTTCACATTTTGTATACATGTCTATCAGGGCATTCGCAACTATTAAGTATAACAAATGTCTCATTTAACAAGATACCGGTAAAAAGTTTTTAAATTTGGCTTTAAATCTACCATTTTCAATCTTTGAATTACTCTAAGGCCTTTTTATAGACCCATTTTGTGTATACCATATTACCATGGCATTTCCTAAGATGACATCTATTTAAAGGCAAGCCTTAAATCATAGTCAACATATTAATATTTTTCTCATAATGTGCAAACTAGAATCAACACTTTCAATGAGATCACATTTATTTAAGAATTTTTTTCAAATGGTCCAAATTTCTCGGGCATGATTTTGCATTTTGATTTCATGTCTTTTAGGGCACTTGTAACTGTAAACATCTTAAGAAAAATCTCCTCTAACTTTTAGTTGCATAACATTAAACATTGAAATGGGATTGTGTTTTTGTGAAGGTTTGTAATCTTCTACTCACATTTGTAATCACATAATCAAATATCCCAAAGATTGGTGTTCAAAATAATCATAAAAGTAATGTTAAATACAAGAAGGGATGCCAATGGTATTGGTATTTATCTTTCAAATTTTGAAATTTATGATTTTCCTTAAAAGTGCATGCAGCAAAAACATTGATATTGTAGAAGAATCATATTTTGTAATGGAAGTATATTTATTTAAACAACATTTATTTCAAATATATCTTACTAATATTTCATTTAGGCACTTTTTTTGGCTCGATGAACCTCTATTTCCTTGGTTGGAGAGTGTTGCAACCTGATTTCATTATTGTGGAAGACCAAAACTCCATAATAAAATGGGATATAACATAGTTCAATGACGCTTTATTAAAATCTCAATTCTTTTATCATAATATATATTTTTTAATATATTTAAATAATTCCCGTTTATGACATTACAAGAACAAAATAATGAATGACACACAACCATGTGTCAGAGACTCAAAACACAACACAACCATTGCTTAATTAAGTTTATGGATCCTTATTAATTGAGATTTTTTTTTTTTTTTAAAAACAAAATGGTGATTAACATCTAGATACCTTACTAAGCTAACAACCTTAGTTGTTCATAGTTTCCATCTTGATTGTAGCCTTAGAACATGAAATGAATATGAGAAGCGTTTTAGAACTTAGTTGACGACGAATATATTGGCACAAAAATTAATGGCGGTGTTAATTCTCATTATTTCTATTTTGACCACTTATAACAAAATGTAGGGGTTATTTTAAATCTAAATTAGTGTCAAAAGTAGTCTCTTCTCTTAAGTCTAAAAAATGATTTAAAAAAATCTTGTTTCTTGTTGGTGTTTTAAAGTGTTACATATCGTATGTTAATTTAATTTTTTTAGTGTAAAATGTTCGTGGAGGCTAGTAAAAATATATTGGACATATTATTACATTTTTATAAGACATTGATATTATTTTAAAATTTATTCTATGAAAAAATTAATAAATTAAATATAACGATTTTTAAAATATAAAATCCACAAAAGAAAAACACATCATTTTTATGTTTATTGGTAATGCATTATAAATTCTTTAGATTACAAAACAACATATGATATATAACATAAGGAAGTCCCTTTTGATGATGATGCATTGCTATCATTGCACCCTGAACCTATTGATAACTTGTCTATGTTCTTCATTTTCTATGTGAACATTGACGAAACCTATCCAATTATAATAGGTTTAAATAGATCAAAAACTGTATGTTTTAACTACATAGTACAACCAACTTCTACACTTATGCCTATTATCCTAAATAAAAAATAAAAATAAAATTAATACAAAAATATTTATAATTAAAAAAAATAGTTAACACCATGTGTTTTTTATTGGTCAACACTTGGCATGTATCCTTTAAATGAATAAAATTCAAAATCTTTTTACAATGGCATTTCCTATTTTTTTAAATTATAGGTGAAGCTTTATTTAGATTACATCAAAGATCAACTAATTGAATATGCAATTTATTTTATATGTTATTATGATTAAAAAAATTATTCATCAAAGAGTTAGGTATTTTCTATTTAATCTAATGATGTGTCATCATATCCAAGAAACAATAGTATGTTTGTTAAAAATATATTGAGGAAAATTTTATAACTATTATTGTAAGTCTTTGAGAATGGATCTAAAATATGATTGATTATAAATTACCTAAAGATTTGATGTGATCTGATTCCACTTTGTAAGAAATAATATCATTTTAGGAAAAAAATTATATTTAAATAAGTAATATCATTGATTAATTAGGTTCTCTTATTTTTTTTAAAATTTTTTTAATGTTGTTTATACCAACCGACATGGCTTGCATAGTGAAATTCCTTCAAAAATACTTGGATATCCACATTAAGATTATATATATATATATATAAATATATATATATATATATATATATATATATATATATATATATATATATATATATATAATCTCCAATCAATGTGGTACATCACATTATATGAGTCATATATTTACAATATATCTTGAAGAATACATATAAAATCACTTAGATGCATAAAACTATTGGTATAAGTAATAAAATGTTTCATTTCATATTTTATTTTAAAAAATATATAATTTGTTTGATTTAAACTCATTCAATTAAATATAATTTTTAAGTATGAACAAAAACATAGAGGATCTACATATATTTACATATTTATCTGGCTAAAAAATGAACACAATAAAAAGAAACTATATTAGAAATATAGTTGTAGCTCTCTCTCTCACTCTCACACACTATATTTGTCTCTCTCTCCCTCCGTGCCACCCACACCCCCCTGGGAATCCACACTCTATGTTTAATAGAAATCAAATGTTTTTTAAGGCTCCATGTTTATTGAAAACAATGCACAAAACTTCAAATAATCATTTTATAGATCATGAGGAGACATTTAATCATGTTTAAAGGCATGCTAAGTTCATAGATTAAACATGTTCTAAGGAAACAAAGAATGATTGTTCAATGTCACGAATTTGGAATTGCATCTGCGGAAAATTCCGTACTCATTAAAAATAATGTAGAAAAAAAAAAAAAAAAAAAATCCTTATCATAACATGAAAAATTAAATAATCACAATCTAGCCATAGTTTTAATGTGGAAAACAAGTGTCAGTTTTCAAGCTTTTATTCCACATGAATCTGTATTAAATTATATTTCAAAATAAGTTTCAGAAGTAGAGAACCAATCTAAAAACTATCTCAATACGTTAAGAATAATATATGAATGTAAAATATCGCATGAACAATCTTCAAATGCAGTTACAAAGATCTTAACTAATAGTATTGTTAATTATGAAATTAGAGCACAAGATGTTTTCCATATTTTACATAAACTCCCACTTGTTCAGTGTAGTGTATCAATTGTCTCATTGATTTTTGGAAATAAAATCATATGTTGTGTTTCCCATAGCAAGTCTATTTTGATTTATACTTCAACATTCATTGATGTATAAAGGAAGCAACATTATTTATGAGATTCACTATCTCTTATAAACATTGAAATAAATTAATCATATGATTAAAATTATCAATTTAAATAATAGAAAAAATGATGTATTATTTATTGTTCATGTCTTCTCCAAGGTGTTCGTAATTCCTTCATAAAATATACTACTTTTTGCATTGTTGTATTCGAATGAACTTATTCCTTACAAACATTTTTAGAACATTATTTTAGACATTGGTTGTTTTTTTAAACAATTAGTTTAAAATTGAAAAATCATGCAAAACTCCTGCCACCCATGGCTTATATGTTATATACCTTATGAAAATTAAATTCTTTTAGATGATGAAATTTTACATGACTCCACCATTCATTAAAACTTTGAGTAACTTGATAAATGTAAAATTCTATATTAAATATATCCCAACATTTATTTTTAGCTTAATGAGCTTGAGTTGCTTGGTCATCTTAACTTTGATACACATCATAATTAGAATGATATTAATATTTCATATTCCTTGAAAAAAAAATTCCTTTATATAATTGAAATGATAAAGATACCAAATTTATGATTTCCATATTTCTAATGCACCAAATTAAATGCTTTATCTACAAATAAAAAATTATTGGTATTATATACATCACTAAAAATCAACATGCCATAATGATTTTATTTAAGAAGAATACTCAAAATACTATTGGCATAGTAAAATCATAACTTATAAAACAAATAATATTCATATTGAATTCACCCAAAACTGAAATTAAATTACCATTGTTATTGCTTTCACCAACATTTTATGTAAGCTTTAATATTAATGATTCTAGAATCCATTTGTGCCTTCACATATCTATAAAAGAAATGAAGTTGGAAGGGAAAGTAGTTATAATTTTAAAATAGGGTTTACAATAAATTAAATATATATTAAATTTTTAAATGATTTTAATATAGGGTTAAATCTATTGACACATATTTATCAACATTTGTGAGAAGCTTTCTCACAACACAAAAATAATCTATTTCGTATAAGATTTATTACCATTGGTGATTTAGGTCAACACCTTCTTATATGTCATATACCATTATATGTTGAAATATCATATGGTTCAACCCTTTAGTGCATGTTCAACATTGGTATTACATTGTGCATAATTTTTCATCAAAAACACTACAATCTGTGCTAGATTTTTTTTAAAATCTACTATTGAATGTATGAAATGTGAAACAGATGTTGAACACTCAAGCTATTAATGTCTAAAACTTTATCTTCTAAAAAAAAAATCTTTCATTTTATTTATAAACTCACTTATATGCAATAAACTCTTTGGATTTAAAATATAACAAAGAAATATTAAAATCATTAAATATTTAGAATGCATGAAACAATCAAAAATAGAGGAAGAAAATGAATTTGATAGATCTATATGATGATCAATCATATACCAAAGTTCTTATATTATAAGGATGACCAATTAAGCTTACATCTAATTTGTCAATTGACTTTGGCTCTGTAAATGGTTTTCTCAATAAAATTTATAATATAGTTATATAACTTGCACCAAATCATCTTTACTACCAATTTTATGGTTTTGTATATATAAAAATATATAGGTCCAATATGAGATCAAAAAAATACATAAATCACAAAGGAGAACATTGAAAAATATAAAAATTGTCATTGATAATATTGAATGATAGGGCTTAATTGTTACTACATTATCAATAGTGTGATCCTTAAAAGACCTTCAAAATTTACCTTTTTTTTCTTTTATCAATATGTAAAAATGCAAAATAATACATACATGTATGTTAGAAAAATAAAAAAATATTTTTTTTCTTACCAAAACTTTCTGTTAATTGATAGTAAATATCTAATATCCATTATCTTTTTCATCTATTATTGTATTTTGTCCCCTTTCTTTTTTAAATATTTGTATGATACTTATTTAAATCTACCAACATTTACATTGCACCTCTTCCTTACAATCGCTAGTTAATAAAACTTAAAACCTTTGTTTTAAAAACCTGTGTTCAGTCCTCGATTTTAATATCCTTTAATGTAACCTAAAATGGTATCAAGTCTTCGAAGAATTCGATATAACAACAAACATAAACGAGGGAAACTAAATTCGAAGAATTATGAGTTTCCACGACCCTCAAGAATTGTGACAACTTTAATTTAGAAGTCTTGTAACGTTCTCATTGACAAAATTTAGTGTTCTTAAAATTTATTTTAGCGGCTACTAATCGCTCGACAATGACCACCTCCTAAACTAACATGCGGAATTGGCCTTTTGTTCATTTTTCAACGCCATATTACGTCCCTCGAGAACGACTTGTTTGTTTCTTTCTGACTATCCACAACCATTTTACTTCACGACCACAAAAGTTTGTCAAAAGTTCGGATCCGTTAATTGCGTCTTCCTTGGAATGTTTATTAATTTGGAACGTGGCAAAAACTATAAGTTTATCTTATTTGTGGGTGATTGGTATATTTCATCCCATTCGGGCTAGATGGTTGCGAGTGGTGACGGTGGAATTTGAATGAACTGTATTTATACACACTTTCTCTTTTAAAACTATTGCTCTACAACTAAATGTATATAGAAATGTCTGTGGTGGGTGGTTTCGACGTGTCGTCTGCAAATGTTGATTTTTTTGTTCCAATCAGCCATGTTTGCGTGTGAGACAAAGTCCACCATAATAAAGGCAAACGTTGATACTTACCATCAATTGTTATCGAAATCCACTCTAGAATGTTAGAAAATAAAAACATTAAAAACACAAAATAAAACACACACAAATAATAACACATTCAGATTGATACAACAATCCGGCAACAAGATTTTTAATAATTTTCTTGATCTTCTGATCTTTTTGATCTTTTTCTTGATCTTGTTCAATTAAAATACTGTCCCATGGGTTTATTAAATAGATTTGTAAACAAACAATAATTAGAAAAACAAACCAAAGACTAATTTTAGTCTTTACATGCAAACTGCAACTCTAACAGTGTAACTAACTGTTTGTTAACTAACTGATAGTAACTGCTTGAACTGACTGATCTCTAACTGTCAGTTTACTAACTAATTGCTTAACTGCAACTAACTGCTTGCATGTGTAGAAATTATCTTGAGTTTCTAACACTCCCCCTTAATTTCTACCATTAACAATTTCAACATTTACAATGCCTAAATTTTGTCTACCAGCTTCAACTTCTTTTGCAAAATACACTGCCTCTCATGCGGAATACACCGCCTTGCGAAATACATCGCCTTATATGTGGAATACACCACCTTGCGAAATACAATTGCTTAATGAATGTTCACTCAGCTTTTAAGACTAAAGAGTAATCTGTCAAAAGGCTATCAACGGACATGCTTATGTCCAACACTGCAAGCTTCCCACTTGCTTACTTTTCTTTCACCCGACGCTTAACTGCTCAGGTTTCCTCCCAAGACTTTGCTAGGTTCTTTCCACGTTGGTCTAAATTTGCCAACAATCGCCCTGATCTTCAGACACTTTGACAGCTTCACTCGCTGTGTAACACAAGCTTTGCGGAGATCATCTTTTCAAACACAGCATTGCGGCCGTCCATGATATAATCTGAAGACAATGAATGATTGCATTGCGTGCATTACACGGAAAACATACACCTTGTAAAACTGAATATAGACAGTAGACAAGAAATAAAACATTAAATAAATAAATAAAATTCGACGCCCTTCTTTTTGGTGTTCGGAGCAGGCTCTTCGGAACATTCTTCTGTGTAATACGCCTCTAACTTGGGCGCTCTTTTTTTTTTTGCTTTTTTTTTTTACTTTTTTCATCTTATCTGACTTAGGTTCCAGTCTAGAACACTTGTTATTTTCTTCAAAAAGAAGGGGAGGATTTTCCCCACGGGTTCTTTTAGAGGAATAAAAGTACACTCTTCTATCCTGCATTTTTCACCCATCGACTACAAACTCTTTCGACTACTGGCTTCAACCCTTCCTTGGGCAGCTTCTTTCTGCACGCTAATCACTACACTCTCCTACGGTCTGTCGGTGCTTCTCTCTTCACTGCTAACAGCTGTGACTCCTGCAGATATGAAGTAGTCATCAACCAAAATTACATCCATAGGATATGTTATCAGCCCAAAACCATCATCAGGGACAACAACATTATTTAAGTGCTTATGAGAAGGAGGTGAAGGAGGGAAACAATGCAGTGGTGTGACATTATCCCCATTAGAAAAATCACTTCCAAAGTAGTCCATAACATCTACTTGTCCTTGATTAAGAGCCCTTAGCTCCTCTAGGATTAAGAGATGATGATGAAGTAGATATATTCATAAACAACCCAAAACATAGTCACCATTTGTAATATCCTCGTGCACTAAGAGTCTAGGCCAAATCAAACACATTTCACCTACGAATCATATGTCTTAGGTCCCAAAACATGCTCTTTAGTATCTCGACAACTTTATCCTCTTCAAAATTATCCCCATGTGCTAAGACTCTCATTAGTCTCTTAACCCACTATTGCAAGGGGGGTACTTATATTTTATTACCAACACACTTACAATCCTTTCACCAAGCCTCTCAACTATTTCTTGAGGTTATAATGAAGACATAGATTGTTTAGCAAAGACTACTTTATTGTCCAATTTTATTTAAAGATACATAGGTCTGTAATGTGCCATATGCTCCCCTTATTATCTACACTCCAACCGATATTCACTCTACCACTTATCCCAAAAATATAATCAATTTGCATAAAGGGATTAAGGAAATGGGTATGGATTATTTATGCTCTCCACCATGGATCCTAGGATTGCGTGGAAAAGAGATAGTCGAGTTTGGTTTTGCAGAGTGAATGCACAGTGAGTATTCATATGGAACAATCAAACAGACATTCAACATGAAGTGGAAGTCTTACTTATAGGAAATGTAACGTCTATTCATAAATCAAAGGATGGGGAATAAAAGTACAAAGTATATAGTATATTTATAAAGAGTAGATGCACAAGGCAAGCTAACTATGTTATGACTACGTAAATGGCATTGATTTGGTTATGTTGTTATTAACTAGACATATATAAAATGCATAATAGAAGAGAAATTGATTCGGGCAACAATTCGAGGTGACCATTCGGTAACAGTTAATGCCTCAAATTTTGTATTGTCCTTGAGCGATTATGTCCTCGAGCGTTGTATTATTTTAATGCTGGGATGTATGTCCTCGAGCATTGTATGGTTTTAATGTTGGGATGTTAAATCATCACCCGCTAATTCCTCGAACCACGCAATCTCTTGATGGGGTCTTCAAAAATATGTATAAATGCATTGTAACCTGAAAGGGGAAGATAGACATCTCTTCTCAGAGATAAGCACATGTTTTGCATTGCGATTGTTAACTAATACAATGTCTCTTCTAAGAGAATCCATTGTTATTATGTTATTTTTGTGCTATTGAAATATTTGCCAACTAGTACTTCTAACTTATGGATCACTGGTATCAGAGCGGTTTGTCTTGAGAGTGTATGTTCCCAAGGATGGGTCAAGATATAGGAAACATGGGTGGGAAGTGACAGAGCTTCCAAACACTCCACCTGTGCACCCCAAATGACCTCAAATGGTAGACACCATTGAGACATCCAATCCTTTTAAGGAAATGGTGAATGAAGCCCTCCAACAGCAACAAGCACAAATGCTCCAATAATTTGCTTAAATTCTTCAAACACTTTTGATGGGATATTCTGGCTCTGCGGCTACACATCTGGGCTCCTCATCGAGGGAGCTTCCTTTCAATGCCCCAACACCCTTCAAGGTTTAGGTAAATTTTGATATTCCCACATTTGAAGGTAAAATCAATGCTGATGCAATGGAAAATTGGTTGGATCAACTATCGTCCTACTTCTCTGTAAATAAGTTCACCGATGGAGAAAAGATCACTTTTGCTCTTTTGAAATCATCATTGCCTGTGAAAAACTAGTGGGAATTGTACAAAAAAAGGTTCAATTCGGATGTCATTGGCCTGAGGGTGGAACCCACCTGGGATGATTTTACGAAAGAAGTAAAATAAGAATACTATCTCCTCGGTGTGTATGATGATCTGTACATACAGTGGCAACAACTTCGCCAAGGCAAGGACCAATCTGTGCAAGATTACACAGACACTTTTCATTCTTTGTCTGCAAGACTGGGCATTGAAGAAAGTGAGAAACATAAAACTCTCAAATATCGTGGTGGACTACAATGGTACATCTAGGGGGAAATGGAACTGTTCAATTGGGAGACCCTCGGTGAGGCATATAAATTTGCAGTGAAGATTGAACAAAAGCATGGCAGGAAGAATACAAAGAGTCAACCTTCAAAAGGGAAAAGTGACAAAGAAGGTCAAACATGAGGCCAAAATTGGAAGCAGGAGGAATTTCAGGATAAGAAATCTGAGAAGGGGAAGGCTGTAAAATGGTGTGATTACCACAAAACTAGAACTCACTCCAAAGAAGAATGTCGAGCCATCAAGTCACTACTCTCTAAGTCATAATACTCGACGTCTACTACTCTACCTCATACACAACCTACAATCGAAGAGGACGAGAAAGAAATTGTAGATACTGAGCCTGACACCATCATTGCTTCATCACAAACTTGTGAGGAAAGACTAGATGACAAAAAAAGATTGTTTCACTCTAAATTATGGGTAAAAGGTAAGCCTATGCATTTTATTCTTGATAGCGAGAGTCAAAAGTATTTAATCTCAGCTAAAGTTGTGAAAAGTCTAGGTCTATACATGAAGCCTCATCCAAAGCCATATAGTATTGGGTGGTTGAGCCCAAGGAGAGACCTTCGTGTCACCCACCAGTGTCTTCTTTCATATGTTATAAAACCATTCCAGGATAAAGTCTTGTGTGATGTGGTAAATCTAAATTTTTGTGATGTCCTCTTTGGTCAACCGTTCATGTATGAGCGACATGGGATCTATGAATCTTGAACCCGAAGGATCACCCTCATTCTTGGAATGCGGTGCTATAGGGTACCAGAGGTACCACCTCCCACATCTATTTCCCTGATCAGTGCTAAGCAATGCAAGAGATTGGTGGAGAAGACAAAGCAATTTGTTCTCATGACGGTCAAACTACAAAGATCCAAGGAGGCTGATGTTGCGGTCCTAACTAGACAATATGATGACTTATTCAAGTCACCCACAGGAGTTCCACTACATTTCTAGGTAAAACATTCTATCGATTTAATCCCAGGATCACCTTTGCCTAACAGTCTTGTGTATCACAGATCAATTTTGGAGAATGATGAGATAAAAAGACAGATTTAAGAATTGATCAAAAGGGGTCACATCAGGCCAAGCTCTTCACCTTGTGGTATCCCAATCATCTTGGCACCGAAGAAAGATGGAACATGGAGGCTTTGCATTGACTACCAAGCCCTGAATAAAATCTCTATGAGGAATCGCTACCCTCTCCTCATAATCGATGACCTGCTGGACTAGCTCCATGGTGCGAAGTTCTTCACCAAAATTGATCTCAAATTTGGTTATCACCAAATTCCCATCGATCCCACTGATGTTTGGAAAACTACATTCAAATCTAAGGAGGGGCTCTTTGAATGGTTGGTTATGCCTTTTGGCCTAACTAACGCACATGCAACCTTCATGCGGATGATGGATGACATCCTACGACCCTTCACCAAATCATTCATGGTTGTCTACTTAGATGACATTCTCATCTATAGCAAAACATGGGAAGAACATTTTCAACATGTCCATAAGGTGCCACAAACTCTATGGGAGCACAAGTTGTACGCCAATCTTGACAAATGCACATTCAAAATGACAACAATTCAGTACCTCAGGTACGTTGTGAATGAGGAAGGGGTCCACATCAATCTAGAAAAGATTTAGGTTATTCAAGAATGGCCCACACCAAGGATCCTCACATAGCTTCGTAGCTTTTTGGCCCTTGAAAATTTCTACTGTAGGTTTGTTCTTGGATTTTCACATGTTGCTTGGTCACTAGCACAAGTGACTAGAGGAGGAGCTAAAGCTAAATTTTAGTGGTGTGAAATACAGCAAAGGGCATTCGAGAATTTGAAGAATAGGCTCTGCTTAGCCCCTATTCTTTCCTTGCCAGATTTGCATCAACCATTTGAATTGATGATAGATGCATCTAAATATGCTATGGGAGCTATCATCATGCAACACGACCATCCTATTGCATACCACAGTGAAACTTTCACTAATACAGTCAACAAATATCCAACATATGATAAGGAGCTCTATGCCATTATACAAGCCTGAAAACACTACATCCTGGGAAAAGAGACGGTCATCCACAGTGACCACAAACCATTGGAATTCATCTAGATGCAAAGCAAACTATGAAATGAGAGGCACCAAAAGTGGGCCACGTATCTTCAGTAATTCCACCTGATAATCAAACACAAAAAGTGGAGCTCAAATACAACTATAGATTGCCTAAGCCGCCCACCAATTACTGCACTCACAACAGTGCTTGACCTGTGTGGACATCAGACTGCCACTTGGGGTGCTCTGTATGAAGTAGATCCTACCTTTGATGACACATATCAAGTGCTCCAAAAAGGTGAACATGTTTTTGACTTCTATTTTCAAGATAACATCCTCTACCTTATGGGGCACATCTATGTTCCTATTTTAGAGCAACAAAGGATGATATGGGAAGCACACTTAAGTAGGATAGCTGGCCACTTTGGTATCAAAAAAACATTGGCAATTCTTCAAAAACACTTCTACTAGCCCCATATGCACAAAGATGTGGAAAGATACCTCAAATCTTGCACCCTATGTGCAATCACCAAGGCAACAAATAAGAAGCAAGGATTGTACACACCATTGCTAGAACCAACCAGGCCTTGGGAATCCGTCTCAATGGATTTTCTCTCAGGTTTGCCCACTTCCAAACATGGCAAGGATTGTATTTTTATGGTAGTTGATCATTTTTTTAAAATGGCTATTATGCTTGCTTGTAAGAAAAATATGTCTACTAAGAAAACTGCTTAACTATATTTTAGTCATGTATGGCTCCATTTTGGTCTCCCCAAGATCATTGTCTTACATCAAGATAGCAGGGTCCTAAGCATCTTCTAGTCCACTCTATGGAAGATGATGGATACTAATCTGATGAAGTCCACAGCCTTCCATCCACAGACTGATGGTAAGACCAAGGTGGTAAACCACTTGATTGTTCACATGATTTAGATGTATCACTCCAAACATCCACGCACATGGGATGAGGGACTTCTATTCATTCAACACGGATATAATTGAGCACTGCACAGCTCGAACAAGCACAGTCCATTCCAAGTATCTTTTGGGTTCCAACCCATGGCACCGATTGATATAGCTATTCCATTCTCCACCATAAAATACACAGCTCATGGAAGCTCTGAGGCATCAAAAGCAACCAAGTTTATTAAACACATGTAGCATATCTAGCAACAAGTTCATGACATCCTGGAGAAGATGAATCAGAAGTATAAGCTATGCTATGACAAACATAGGATTGTGCACCATTTTACTGTGGATGACAAGGTTTGGTTGTGGCTTCAGAAGGAATAGCTTTTAGGCCCACACAGAAAGATTCAGCCTCTGCGATATGGTCCATACACCATCACCAAAAAAGTTGTAGAAAATGCTTTTGAGTTGAACCTACCAGCCTACTTGGTCTACACCCAATATTCAATGTGGAGCTCCTGAAACCATATCACCCACCTCTATTGGACACTTTAGTTGTGGAAAAACAATTCGACATTGATGAGTTTGATCCACAGAGTTTTTCTCTAATAGAAGATGATCAAATTGTGGATACTTAGATGAAGACAACAAGAGGACGCTCGATTCCACTGTATCAAGTGGTCAGAAGAGGCCAGCTTAGCCACCATGGTGAGTGGCTCACAGTGAATCAAATCAAGACACATCTACCCTACCTGATGGGGATCTTGACGTAATGGGGACCATTGCTTTTTAAGGAGGGAGGAATGATCCAGGCAACAATTTGAGGTGACCATTTGGTGACAATTAATGCCTCAAATTTTGTATTGTTTCCATTTTGTATTCTCCTCGAGTGATTATGTCCTCGAGCATTGTATTGTTTTAATGTTGGGACGTATGCCCTCGAGCATTGTATTATTTTAATGAGAGCATTGTATAGTTTTAATGCTGGGACATTAAATTGTCACCCGTTAATTCCTCGAGCCATGCAATCTCCCGAGGGGGTCTTCAAAAATATATATAAATGCATTGTAACATGAAAGGGGAAGACAGACATCTCTTCTCAGAGATAAGTGCATGTTTTGTATTATGATTGTTAAGTAATAAAATGTCTCTTCTCAGAGAATCCATTATTATTGTGTTATTTCTATGCTATTGATATATTTGCCAACCAGAACTACTGAGTTTTGGATCAGAAATATTAACCATTATTCAATTACCAAGGAGGATGTTGATAAGCACACTGATATCCTATTAGATGTGGTAGTTGGTAATGGTCCAAATAGTTAGTTCTAGGCTATCTTCAATGATTCCCAATCTTGTGACCCTTGGTTGGTAGCTATTGACTAGTTGTGCCATATTTTTAATCATGTAGTTAGCACAGGCTAACACATGGCTATGTTGAGGTGGGGTCCAAAGGATTAAGATATTTTTTTATCAAATGCTCACGAGGCACACAAAACTTCAAGTTCTAAAGCACATAGTTTGACACATAGGATATGATCTGAGGCAACCATTGCATGAAAGTTTGCAAGCAGGTGCCATACTTGTGCATAAGGTTTTTAAAAAACTCTAGGCAAACAAGTGTGCATAATTGGGTTAGAGGTTTGATCTCTATGTAATATAATAAATGAGGATTGTACTCATTTGTGAATCAGATATACATGGATAAGTCACACTCTCTAGAAAAGAAATGGTCTCAATTGCATTTGTGTGTAGTTGAGGAAAATGCACTCTTTGTTCCTAAAAATTGTACCACTTAACTTGATTAGCATATTATCCAAACTTGACAACTCAAAAAATTTGATGTGTATCATGGTAGGTGTGTGTCTATCACTTCAAATATTTGGTCCTTATTTTCAGGATGAAAGTGTTCAAGATCCAAACCAGAAGGATGTTGTGTCACTACTGGCTAAAGACATGGCAAAGTGTAAGGCTTGAGAATTTCCACAATGAAGATTGGGTCCATACCTAAGTATGGATGTAGTTCAATAATAAAGTCATTCTCACCAGCTGATCATAGAATCGTGTAAGGACCATATCATAGAGTCTCAATCTTTTAATGTGGACATTTGAAGCATTCTTTCATAAGGTCAATCCAAACTCTATCACAAGTGTAGAATGCATGATGTATGCAATGTGCATCATGGCACTCCTTGTAGTTTAATTGAGTATCAGAGAGGATATATTGAGCCTGATGATGAACAAACTAGATGTGTCATATAAAATTCTTAGCTTTATCCTTTTCCCATTCATGTCTGCATAGGTTAGTGATGATTGGTATGTAGTAAGACATGTCTAGAGGTGTTGAAGGTTTAAATATAAGACATGTCTGAATAGACTATGAGCCATAGAGATGTGTAGGGATTTTTTTTAGGAATGTTGAATGTATAATAGATTTTCATCCCAAATAGAAGCATGTGCATGATTGTACATTCACAGAAGATGAGAAAATTGACCATTTCACTTTACCCACCCCTATATGGATCAAAGGTCATTGACTAATCTATTTATATATGCATCAAATCCCATAATACTTTCCAAAAGTAACTTACAAAGTATGGATCTTGATCATAGATGATGGATGTTGGTAGCCCAAAATGAACCCAAACATGGTTGAAGAAAACTTGTGCATTACCAACTTTGTCAATGTATCTCTTTCAAGTGAATATGATATCCATATTAGAAAACCTATCCACTATAATGAACATATGATCATGTTGTCATCTCTTCATAGGAAATCTAGTCATGAAGTCCATGTTGATAGATTCCTATGGTTTAGATGGAGCTAGTAAAGGTGTATCAAGTCTTAGCTTCTTATTCATGGGTTTGGTGATGCAACAAGGAATACAAGACTTGATGTGGTGTTTCATGTCTATGTGCATGTGTGGTAAATAGAAGTGTGACTGTAATGTGGTTAGAGTATTTATCATGTTGAAGTTTCTTGAGGTCTTGGATTAGTGTGCCTCCCATATGAGCTATTGTAGAGGTGCACCATTAGGAATAAAGAGATGTACAAGATTTTAGAGAAGTTGTTCAGAAAAGTATAACTCCTAAACTTGTTTACTGTATGCTAGGCTAGTGTAAGTCACTGTGAAGTCCTTGTTAGTAGAGTAGAGGGATACCCAATCTACAAAATTATGTCCACACATGTCCAACACCATAATGAGTGCATGAATTAGTAGTCATCTAAGGCAATTTATTACCTTGTTAGCCTTCTATTTCTTGTGCTTAATCATGAGATGGAACTATTGTAGATAAGTCATCCATTTCATTTACCATGTATTCTCTAGCTTAGACTGTGTCTTTAGGAACTGTAGTAGATTATGGTCTAAAAAATGAGTAATTATCTCCTTCATAGAATGTAGTGTCTCCATTACTTTATTACTTGCACAATAGCATATAGTTCTTTCTCATAAGTGGATTATGTTTGTACTATATTTCTCAATATATCTAAGTGGTCTGTGACTAGATGTCCATGTGACATGAACACTACATTGAGTGTGTATTTAGATTTATTAGTGTGAATTTTTATAAAGTGCATAATGTCAAACATTACAAATATAGGCACTACATAGAGGCATTGTTTGAGTTTCTCAAAATCATGTTGTTGTGTATAAGTTTAATTGAGATTAGATTTTTCATGTGTTATCTGGGTGGGAGACTAAGATATGTGTGAGAAAACAAGGATGAACCTATGGTAAAAGTTATAAAGTCTAAAAAAAATCATTAATTATATGAGATTATATAGAGTAGGCTAGTCTTGGATTACTTAGATCTTATCTAGATATATAATAATGCCTATATGATCAATAATGTAGCCTAGGTACTAGATCTATGTAGGGAAAAATGTATACTTTTAAGTTGAATTCTAAATTATGTTGATATAAGGTGTCAAAGAAGTACAAGATGTGCTTTAGGTGCTCCTCCTAAGTCTTACTAGAAATGAGATTGTCATCTAAGTAGATGATGATGAAAGAGTTGAGGAGAGGCCTAAGTAGACCTTCTATCAATCACATGAATTTGGCTAATTATTAGTTAGGCCAAAAGGTATGACCAAACCTTCATACAATCCTTCCCATGTATTGAATGTTATTTTATATATGTCCTCATGATGGACTAGATCTTGATGGTAACTTGAATTAAAGTTGATCTTGGTGAAGTATTGAGTGTCTCGGAGCTAGTCTAAGAGGTTATCAATTCATGGTAGTGGAAATTTATTCTTTATTATTATCTTATTGAGTGCATGATGGTCTATGTAGAGTCACTAGGACCCATCCTTCTTGGGTGCAAAGATTATAAAACTCAACAAGATGAAGAGCTAGGTCTAATATTATCCTATTAATGATCTCTTGTGTTATGCTAGATTTTGTCATTCTCCCAAATTGATCTACAATACATGGGTTATTTAGAATAATGGATTTAAGGACCAATGGATGTAATGCATTACAACATAGTGTGGCTAAAGGCCTTCAGGCTTTGTGAATAATTCACTATTCTACTCCAATAACTTGTCAAGCTATTACTAATTTGACATTATGCAAGTGTTATGAACTACTAGAGTGTGTTTTATCATCTAATATATAGCTATGTTAGTGTGAGCCATGAGAAATACAAAATTTTACACATGTAACACACATTTACAACATTGCTTGGCAGAGACCAAGGTGACTTTGTTCATGGGCGCCGACTCAAGTAGGTGGTAAAAATGATATTACATATGGATAATCCAACATTTTGGATTGGTTTAATATGTATCTTTATGGTCATATAAATATGGTCTAACCACCAATATGTTTTATACCTATATAGGTAATATGTCACAAGTTACATTAACCTCTATTGGATTTATATTGTACTTAAAATTGTACTATCATTAGACCTATATATTCTTCCCTTGTTGCAGTCACCCTAGAGAATAAGGATTAGGGTACATATTAGTGGAAATACAAAGGTGTAACTTATATGTTGAGTACATAATGATGTTTTTTTGACAACCACTTTCAGTGATGATGTGGACATGTTGAACCTTCACCCACAACTTGGTGTGGAATATATGCTCATGCCCTTTAGAGATGTCAATCATAGTGGTGATAGTGCTTAGACAAGATCCATTTAGATTAGTGATATCTGTTGATGTGGTTTTTGATGCAGATTATATGATCAAAGACTACTACAAAGAACACTCAGAGTCATCATGGGTGGATGAGCGACATTGATGACACACTTATCGCTAGAGTTCTTATTTCCTTTATTAAAATAGAAGGCATAGGAAAATTTGAGTGTTATGCAATCTTCTAAGGCCACATAATTTTATAAGAAAGGTAATGCTTATTTCAATGTGTTGCGATGTGGATTTATGAGAACTATGGATCTTACTCACTACTTTAAATAAAGAGGTGGTATCTTGATTCATCTTTACCTTGGATTAAATATTGGCAACATTATGATATGTTTATCCCAATGCGTTATAAGTCAATAAATTCAACTTCACATAGATATAATATGAGAGTATACTAATGTACTTTAGCACCCTATGTTTTTCACTCAACTTCTCATATAGGCAAGCAAAGTAGTCATGGAATATTTTGGTGTAGCCTTCCACTAACTGATCCTTGTATTGGAACTTTTTTGGAACTTGATGTATTCATATTCAATGTGTCAGAGAGGGTCATATTTCTCCTTCAGTGTATCAACAAAAATCTTTCATGATTCGATTAGAAGACACTAGTGTGCATGATTCACATTAAATGTCTCTCACCAATTGATAACTGGGATGGACATCGTTAGTATTACAAATGTGATCTTTTAATAATTAGTGAAGTTGATGACTAATAAGTATGCTTTGAGTTGTTAAATGCAAGCATCTACAACTTTGGAGTTGATCTTGCTAAGTTGAATAAAGGGATGTCGAGATTAAATTTTACTTTCAAGGGGGTTTATTGTGGAAACCATTGTGGAGTGTAATATTGAGATGGATGGGTAGACATCAGGTTAAGTTGATTCATTAACTCATAGACTTGACTAAACTTTTTTATGTGTTGTGCCTCTAGTGCATTGGAGATGAGCCTTTGAACTTCTGGGGCTAGCTCAAGTTGGTTCTAGGCATCAACCATCTTGATTTTACTATGGTATTCTTTTGGGATATCTTAAAAAAATGATTGTTAAATCTTCTCTCTCTCATTCTGTTCATGTAGTTACAATCATAGAAATGAATAGATTGAAGTTGTGATACTAATCCTTAGGATGCATCTAATACCAATGATTTACATGATAGGGCCCAATACTAAGTGTGTGGGGACAACTGGGTTTGGTTGTGTAGAGTGAATATGCTAAGAGTATTTAAAAATAATAATAAAACACACATAAATGGAACATAAGTCTTACTTATAAGGAAATACAACTTCTATTCATAAATCAAATAATAAGGAATACATATTACAATGTCTATAATATATGTATATATATTAGATGTTTGGGGAGGCTATTTTTTTATGAATGTGTAAATGTCATTAATCTAGTTGTGTTGTTACTGACTAGATGCATATATTACATATATAAAATAAATAATATAAGATAAATAATAACTGATGTACAGTTACAAAGGAGGATATTGATAGGCACATTGATTTCCTACTATATATGATAGTTGGAAATGATCTAAATAGTTAATGTCCAGCCTGTCTTCATTGATTTACAATACCCTAATCTTTAGTTGGTAGCTAATGGCTAGTTGGGCCATATTTTTAATCACATGGTCGGTGTAGGCCAACATGTGGTTGTGTTGAGGTGGGGCTTAAAGGACCAACAAAGTCTATGAGTAGATGCCCATGAGGTGCATATGACTAGAAGCTATGAGGTTTGTAGTGAGATGCGTAGGCTATGATCTGAGATAATTATTGCATGAAAGTCTATGATTAGGAAGAGGACTCATGCATTAGGTTTTCAAAAATAAATTGACAAAGCAATACACATGATTATGTGAGAGTTGTGAGCTCTACATAGTAGAACAAGTGAGTAGTGTATTCAGATACATACAAATAAATTTAGATGCATTAGGCGACATACAAGAAATAATTATCTATTAATCAATTCTCTACAGGGTCTAATGAAGAGTGAGGGATGAGATCACTATATTTAAGACTACATTGTATCTCATGATATACATGAATTTAAAAAAATAACACATGTTAGACTACTTATTTATTTAGGAAGCTTTAAATATTACTTAAGTGCTTAACTACAAACACATAAGTATAGGAGCCCTTCACCAAATCCTTAGTTAATATATTTTAGAGATCATTGTCAAGAGAGGGCTATGATAATGTTGCACAATTGATTGATAAGGATTAAAGTTCAACCCATTGTTTGGTATCATAGTTTGCACCTTGATTTCCATGTCTCTTAATATGCTTCCATTTTTCCTCTTCCAATTTATTCTTTTTCTATTTGATTTCCTAACCTACTAGGCCTATATGATATTGAATCAAACAATTTCCATCAACTGCTTTAAGAATTACCTATGAGTTTTATTTTATCTCCAATCTTTAATGTCATTGTGAAATTGCTATTTTCAACCCATTTAGGTGAGCTTTCTCTTCATCCATATTATTAGTATCATATCCCAAAGCATAAGATAAACCCAAAATAGGTTGACCATTCTCATCTCTAAAAATTCATTTGCATTCAGTTGAACTAGGATTTCCTTTAGTTGTGTTGTCAAAATTCAATTTAATCGATCTCGACTCACGATGTCTCCATAAGAAGGGATTTGAAGGTTTTAACAACAAAATAATCCTTTTATCAAGAATTTGTAGTTAGTATATTATTATAATATTATATAATAATATATAATTAATATATTTTTATATGATATGTCATTTTTTGTATATGATGTATGCATTTTGATGTTCATTAGAGTGCTCATATTATCACACCAAGGTGTTGATAGTTAGAATAAAGTCAAACAAATTTAAGGATCTTGATAGAACGTAGCACAAGTGTGAATAGATGGTAGATGTTGATAGATATAACATGTTTTTACAAGTGAGTGTTGTTTAAATTTTCTTCAACCATCTCTATTTGTAAGTTATGTGCTCTATATCTATGTTGTTACCCCTTGCTTTTTTATTATATTTAGAATTAATAAAGCATTATCAATGATTTTTGTTCTCTTTTTGTTTCAAACTTTTATAGAGACATATTTTTGGGTTTATCAATAAATGTGAAATAGTTCTGCATTACTGGTGTATTAAAGAGCTAGTGTAAGTTTGTTTTGAAACATATGTATAATCTTGTTGTTTGGAAAATTAGGAAGATATTTCTAAAAAAAGATGCCATGAGTGAGACGAACTCAACAAACTTTGAATAAGATCTCAAATATATTTAATAACTTCTTCACATTCTGTGAAGAGAAATTTTAATACGTGTCTCTTTTGGAGGATGATCATATTTTTTGTCGGCTTTATGAACTGCAATGTCTAGATATGAGTAGGAGCTACAAAACATGAAAATGAAACTAGAGTGATGTTCACAAATTTACCTATGTTTAATAAAACTTAATTTTTTAAATTTTTTTACTCATCAATCAATGCCACATGATTGGATTGAAAGAGAAAGCTAGACACTTTAACTTCTTATAGATAAATAATTCATAGAAAACCAATCAATTGGCAAGCAGCATGTACATCGTATTTATGAGTAGACTCCATAAGACCTCTAACACTCCATGACAACACATTCATAGGGAACGATCATCCATCTGAAGCTCTCCCTGCCCATCATCAAAATATGCCAACGTTGCAAAGTTGTTGTGATGGTGAGTGCATGATTTTTTTTTGATTACAATGAAGCCGTAGTTGTCTTCATGTTCCTCTTGAGGAGAGTTTGTGCCCCCATGTGGTGGGATAAGAGATTGTTGGGAAAAGGAGCCACTAGTTGAGATAACCTCAACCACGTGCATCATAATATTCTAGGAAAACAAAGAAATGCTATGTAGGATAGAAGGGATGGAGATGGTAAAGGATGTCAAATACGTTCCCTGAGAGGCTTTGATAAGTGGAGAAGAATCATCCTAAGGTGGTGATTAAGGTAGGCTTTGTGGATTATGACCCAAAAACATTTTTGGGGGTACTGTGGTCTAGCCATCACCTTGATCTATTAGTTTGGGATTCTTAATCTAGCAAAGCATGATATTAATTTTCTTAAAAGTTCTTCTACATAAGAAATAAGAAGCTGAAATATAACTTTCCATCTATTTAGTTTTACAATTGTTACAACTACACAAACTTATGCACTTTCTAACAACAACAGAGGATGATGAACCCCTCTTCTAAAATAAGATTGTAATTTTACAAGTCTTACACAAAAGGTTTGTGTGAATATTCAAATATTATTATTATTTTTTTTCAGTTTTGTTTGATCTTTGAATTGTTTAATTTGGGTTTTCAATTTGAATACACTGCGTAAGAAAGGTGGAACCTAGTTTACCATCAATGTCAATTCATATTTCAAATTATCACTAGCATCTAATATTGCAAGAGTTAGAGAAGTGCAAGGGTTTTTATGTTTATCAAGTGAGCTCCAAAACCAGACCATGGAAACTATGATGATGTGAGACAAAAATTGGCTTAATGACATTGTATGTTTACTAGATACTCGAAAAAATGGTGGTTTCTTACAATGTGGCTACATGCCTTGTAAACTATGCACATCTAGTTTTAATGAAATAGGGATGCTATACAATATGAGATATAAAGCAGCATATAATCCCTCTGAACTTTTATGTCCTGTGCGCTATCAGTGGATCCCTTTCCAAGTTGTAAAACCCTTGCTTGATAAGAAGGTCTATGTTTGCCTTTTTGACTTTCGCCATGCAGAATCCATTTCAACCCTATACAATGATGGACAAGATGATTATGAAATGGAAGATGCATTAGAAATAAGAAATGCATGATGGGTAGCTAACTGATTTCCAAAGTTCGATTAGTAGTAATCATTCTATAGGCCTTGAGTATGGCATTAGAACTTTTGGTGGTGATTTGGCTATCGAAGATATCAATAGGGTTCTGATTCAATTTAATTGTGTGTGGTTTTGATTTAAGGATTTACAGGCTTACATGGCTAAGAGTCTGTAAGTTGATCAAGAGATCAAGATTAACGCCCAGGGTAGTGAATACGAATATGACTATTATTATGTATCTCAATCGCGATCACATAATATCCCTAGCCATGATTATGCATCTCACGCAGGCTTATCCTCAATTGAAATACGTCCTCATCATTATAGTCGTTACATGAAACTGGTTCCGAAAATGGGGCTTCATCATACGCATATACACGAGGATTAGAGTTGCGAAACAAGAACTCATTTTCCACTTCTGTTTCTTCTATGAATATTGGACATGGATATGGATGTGACAGGTTCAATGATAGCCAAGATATTGGACCCCCAGATCCTGTTCTTGTGGACGAGTTGAATACCCTGTTTGTGAAGGGTTTATCGACAGACTGTACTCAAAGGGAGGCAGCTCACATATTTAGGGGTTTGGGAGGTTTCAAGGGAATGAGGCTAGCAAACAGGGGTCACAAACATCCTTAAGGAGATAAAGACAGAGATAGAGATAGTATCGTTCTATGCTTTGTGGACTTTGTGTGTGCAACCTCTGTGGCAGTTGTAATGGAAATTTTACAGGGACTTCTAAGATGGATGAAAAGGACCTACATTCGCCCACCTTAACAATACAATTTGCACGAAATGGTGGTCATGGTGAAAGGGAAATAAGAACTCTGTACACTGGTCAGTACAAAGCATATAAAATGTGAGATAAAAAATATTGGAAAAATTAATCACGTACTTATTATAAATTTTAAAAAATATTGGAAAAATTAATCACGTACTTAGTATAAAATTTGCTGACTGCATGGAAGAAAGATCAGATGTTAGGAATAGTAAGGGGCACATGCAACCTGCAAAGGATACCTACGACGATCAGTACCAGAAATAGTGCGATCGTAAAAACCAATGAGCGGAAAATGCAGTGTTCCCTTCTCGCTAATTATGTATCCCCAAAAAATCCCCGAGTATCTCCAATCTAACCTTAAATTTTTATCTGACAGCCCCCTTTTAGTACTGTGTCAAACATTGAACTGATACTTCTATGTACAGCTTTGCTTCTCCAACCCTAATTATATCCTTGGCCGCTTATCTACTTATTTCGAATTTAGAACCTATAGGTTGGCGGAAAAATGCTAACCACCTGTCAGAATAGATTTCCATGCAGACCTCCTTTCGCCTGCACTTTATTATCTTACATACAGTATATGCAAGCACTCTGTTCTCGTCTACGCCACTTGTGCTTAACCTAACTTCTCTGAGTACTTATTTCTGCCTCTGCATGACTATCTTGGTGCATGCCACCCTGAATTCTCTACGAGACTCTCTCTTTTCTTCGTATCTATGCTCCATTGACACTGCACTCGGGCCTCTCCTCCTTTTGCGCATCTCTTTGGGTTTCGTCTTGTGTGCTGCCATTGAGTGTGTTGGTGCTCGAATCCGCACCAAGGACTTCGTGATGTTTTTTGAGAAATAAATGAACATTTAAAAATTGCCACACAAGAGAAGCCCTGCCTACGTGGAATTATGACGTGGAGGCCCATCAGATAAACAATATAAACGGTTTTTAACACAGTCGGGCATTGAAAGCCGCAGAGGTTAGGCCACGTAGGAAACGCAGCAGTCAAGGTTAGACCTACCACGTTGAAAAGAAAAGGCAAAGGATAAAACAAAACGCGTGGATGCAAACTTTGAGGGAACGCGTGGAAGGTACTTGGAGTATGAAATGCTTTTTAGTACAAGGGCGACCTCCTTTCCCAATTCAGAATTAGGGGAAAGCTACCCAAGTTTGTTAGGACTCTCCGCTTTAAGAATTTGCATCCACTTTTACACCCTATTTAAATACAACATAGCCTAATTCAATGTATTTATGATCTCTCTTTGTGTATATTAACTCTGCAACAAATAAGAACATGGTGTCTACAATTGTGTGGAGCTTGGCATGGTGGATAATTTTAGCACTTCAGCTATAAAGATAGCCTACAGTCTGGAGCATTATGTTTTTTTGATGTGTCAAATTTATCATTGGAGTTTGTAGCATTTCTTTGATTTTGTTGGAGGACACTGGGCTCTTCAATAAAACCATACAAATCTTTGATCGTGGAAGTATAGATGGAATTCTTTTTTTTAAAAACGCTTTACATTTTCATTTCTTTTTACAATATTTGTATAAAAGACAAAATTGGAGGATAGAGGTATGTTTTTAAGATTTTTTTTAATTAAAAAGCAAAATTTTAATTTGTCTTTTAATTGCCACTTTGAAATTTTGAAAACATTTAAATTTGAAAGAATTTTGAATATTAAATTTGGTGCAATTTTTTTCATTTGAAATTTCTTTGACCAAGATATTCTTAGTAAATTTGGTAAACAACAACCAAAATTTGAAAATATAAGAAAAAATAAGGAGAGTTAATCTTATTCTCATTCATCACTATCAAAAAATGTAATCCAGAAATTACGAAAAAATAAGTTTATTGATGTATGAGGTTTTATTTTTAAATCAGTTAATCACAAAGTGAACCCTTTTCATGTGCCACCTAGGTACCATGCCCCACCCTTCTCTCATATACCTTAAGGCCTCTTTCATGTACTACCGATTATATCAAAAGGACTAGATTCTTCTATGTACAAACAAGTATATAGGACTTGGGCAAGTATAGCAAGAGGTTTGGTATAACAGTATAGTGGTATCTAAAAAAGTGGACAATTTTAAAGTGATAAGGAACCAATTGGGGTTAACTAAAACTAAAAAATCCAAGGTAAAAATTAAAAACTAAAAACTATGCATTAGTCAAATATATCATTGACATAACATTGACCGACAAAGACATTTGGTTAGAATGGTCTTGACAAGTGAATAACACACTCATATTCAATGATATATGGTTTGATATTTATGATGATGATACACAACTAGTTGAGCCAACAGGGAATGCCAAGGATATTTATGCATATAGGTAGAAAAAATAGAAATAATTGGACTTGATGAGGGCCTCAATTGATGGAGATGTGTTTCATCATATTTAGGGGTATGGTACTCCTTGAGAAACATTTTACAAACTGAAGTTCCTATATGATTCCCACTCAGAGTTAGAATTCATTCAATTGTAGTTGAAACTATCTAATCTTGAGTTAAAATATGGTGATGTGATGAGATTAGCTTCAGAGATATATGCCATAAAATATGATGTGGATGCAATGTGTGTCAAAAATAAATATCTATATGACCGAATCCATAAAATCTACTATTCCCTTATATTCAATCTATTTGGAGTCTCTATAAACAAGAAATATGTTGAAGACTCTCACATTTGATTAATTGGTTAAAAAGATGGTAGAAAGAGAAAAGGCCTTTAGAACAAAACTTGAGTCCACAATAGGAAAAAGTGTGCGCTATGCCAACGTAAATTATTAAAAAATATCTAACAAGGTCATGCCTTCTAAAAATGAAGTTAAGAATAAGTATAAAAATAAGTACAAGGGAAAAGGTGGAAAAATGAAAATCATGGCGGTCAAAATAAAAAACAAGATGATAAACAAAACCTCTACAATGAACAGTGTGATAGAAAGGGAATCCATAAGACTCATGAATGTAGGGCTCCATGGGAGAAAATTGAATCATACCATAAGAATAAAGAGGAAAAATCAAATAAATAATTAAAAGAGTCAAAATCTGTGCAGTTCACTAGTGAGTATGTGCTTTCCATTATAAATGATGAAGTAAACAATGTCTCAAACAATTCTTCATGGTTTGATGCTTGGGTTCTTAATACAGGTGTCATTCGACATATGAATTTAATAAAATACTTCTTTGAGGAGTATAATGAATAAATTTGTGGCTCAATATGATTTGTAGATAGATCAAGTCTACAAACATAGAGAAGAGGTAAAATTTGACTCAAGTGTCCAGGGCTTGTAGACTACAAACTTGAGAATGGTTTCTACCTTCCTCAACTGAAACAAAAAATGTTGTTCCTAGTGTTCACAATGTAAAAAGGGCATTCCATTATGTTGGATAATGGTGATGTCATTATCATGAGGAAAACTAATAATGTAGTCGTATTGACTAGATATGAGGAAGTGAAACTACTCAAATTTAGGGGTGAGCCATAAAATTCCAAAAATTATGCTAATCTCATGGAAGATGGAATGTTTCCAAACATGTTGATAAATTCTAGATTTGGGCATAATAAATATAAAAGCATTCCATTATCAAAAATGACAATGTTGTTGGCATGCCTACCTTGCCTACAAAATTGGATGAAAAGTGTAAAGCTTGCATCTTGGATAAACAAGCAAGAGAACCATTTCCAAAGTCATAGTGGAAAGCTGATAAAAAATTATAGCTATTTTTCTTAAACTTGTCTTCTCTTCCAATTTGTCCACTGGTGGTAATGACTACTTCATGTTGTTCATTATTCACTAGATCTAGATGACTTAAGGTTAATTTTAAGAGGACATATAGGAAAACATTTTTGAATTATTTGGTGAATCTTTGGAAAATCAATTTGTAGGCATGGTGAATCTTATATGCATGTTAGTAAATCCATCAGGATTCAGGAAGAGTGAATGGACATAGAATATTCATTTTTTATTTTTTATACTATCAATCATCTAAATTAAAAGAAGGATGCTAAACATAATTTTTAAACTTTTTTAACCAAATGGTAGAACCAAATAGTCAAGTTGAATAGCTATGTTGAATGGTACTGCTAGAAGACACTACCGAATGGTGTTGCTAATGGAACTATCAAAAGACACTACCAAGTGGCACTACCATAAGATACTACTAAATGGTGTTACTGAATAAAATGGTTAGAAGACACTAGTAAATGGCACTATCAAAAGACATTTTTGAATGACACTACTAAAAGACACTATCGAATGGTGATAGTCCTTTGGTTACAATTTAGGTTCTTTTTTTAGCTTTTTCCCTATTGGATACTTGTGTGATATCGTGGGGTGGTTTTCTAAATTATATTTTGATGATTACCCATGGCAGCTTGTGTGTGTGTGTGTGTGTGTGTGTGTGTGTGTGTGTGTGTGTGTGTGTGTGTGTGTGTGTGTGTGTGTGTGTGTGTGTGTGCGTGTGTGTGTGCATGTGCATGTGTACACACACACACACACACACACACACACACACACACACACACACACACACACACACACACACACACACACACACACACATGGTGAATTGAAGGGTAAACTAAGAAATTATTGTAAATGGTTGGTGAGATGACCCTAAAATAATTTGCATTCTTAAATTTTTGGCAATTTGGACCTATGTAATGACCCTAAAAAATTGCCAAAAACAACATTCAAAAACTAGAATATTCATTAATTAACAAATATTTGTCAATAAAATTTACTCTGAGATGACATAGATGTATTTTCTAAAGAAAAAATAAGAAGCCTTTGATTCTTTCTAAAAGTTTCAAAACATTATTGAAAATAAAGCATAAACATGCATCAAGACACTCAAGACAGACAAAGGTGGTAAATTTACTTAAATTCAGTATAAATCCTATCTTGATCAAAATGGGATCAAAAACCATCTAATATTTCATTATAGTTTGTAAAAAAATATAGTTTTAGAAAGGATGAATAGAATTGTGATGAAAATGGTCCATGATATGTTATACTACAAAGTGGTAAATCTACACTTTTGCACTGGAATAGCTAAAACAACAATATGTCCCTATAACAAATCACCATCAGCTACTCTTGAATCTAAGACTCTATATGAGATGTGGTGTGGTAATCTCCCTTCAATACCAAATAATTACATTTTAATATTCATTTGTTATGCATTGATTCCAAAGGAGAAGAGAAATAAATTGGACCACAATATTTGAAGATGCATCCACTTGGAATATTTTGAATCCTCCAAGGCATACAATCTATATGATGAGAAAGTGAAAAAGCTTTTTTTTGAAATAGAAGTTATGTTTTATGATCCTGCAAATGATAAAGAGAACATTGATCGATAGTTGTGTCAACTTGAGAAGTATGCAAAGTTTTATGTATACATAGAGAGTGATTTAGATGTTCCATAAAATTAGTGGGGGACACATAGTTGGGAGTCTAATGATTTTCTATTGTCTCCTATACATGAGCTTGAAACTCTACCTGAAGGAGAGAGTGAAATTCATTCGGACAATGAATAGGGACTACCAAAATAGAGGGCAAAAAGTGATGTAACTTCATAAGATGAACTTGGAGAACCTAAAACATAGAAACAAATACCTAAGTGGTGCATTCAAACATTAATAGATGTGAAACCTGATGAAGTTGAGGAAATAAATTTAGGAAGTGCATATGCAATCACATAAAATTCAGATAAGTCCCTTAAATAAATTCAAAAAAGAATTTAAAATCTCACCTTAAATGATTATATAGAATAAAAAATCAATGTTGTGTTTGATTCAAAACCGACATCTTTAAAATAGGATGAGAAAATTATATCTTTTATAAAAATAATGAAATATGAGTATAATGCATTGGTCAAAAATGGGACATGGAAATTGGTTGATCCTCCATATGGTTATAAACCTATTAGTTGTAAGTGGATATACCTCAACAAATACAAGGATAATGTTTCACTTCATAAGCACAAATCAAGGCTAGTTCCAAAGGGTTTTTCTCAAAATAAAGAATTGACTATAATGAAACCTTTGCACCTATAGTAAAATGGACTACCATTCTAACCATGTTGGCTTTGATAGTGCACAATGAATGGAAATTTTTCCAGATAGACTTCAAAATGGCATTACTATTCATGTTGGCCTCAATGAAAATATGTACATGGCACAACCCAAAGGTTTTATACTAAACATATAAAAACAAAATGTATGCACATTGAAAAAATCATAGTATGGTTTGAATCAAGGCCCTCAATCATGGTACGATAAAGTAGTTGAGCACCTCATGAACATGAACTTTAAATGTTTGGAGTTTGAAGATACAACTCTTTTCATCAAAATATTTGTATTTATGGTGGTGTATGTTGATGTTTTACTCATCATAGGGAAAAATGAATGGTATATTAAGAAAAGCAAATTAGAGTTGATTAAAAGATATGAAATGACTAATTTGTGTTATCTTCATTACTATTTGGGTATTGAAGTAGTTCAAAAACCAAATTATTCCTTCATCACTCAGAATAAGTATGTTGGTGACATTCTAAGAAAGTTCAAAATGAAATATTGTAAGCATCTTGGCACACCCATGGAACAAAATCTCAAATTAACATCTAAAGATATAAAATATTTGGCTGACTCCACTAAACACTGAGAAATCATTGGAAGGTTGATTTATGTGACCATAACTCAAATAGATATATTATTTGTAATTAATATCCTTTAAATATTCATGTAAAAACCCTATAATATTCATTAGGTAACAGAAAGAGGGGTCATAATATATGTGAAAGGAACACATAAGTTTGGGTTTAAAACTCAAGGGCAGGGCACTTCAAACTAATTGGGTATTCAAATTCTAAATACGCTGGTGACCATGAAGATGGAAAGTCCACCTTGGATTTTTTTATGAATTTTTGAACAACTATTGTTAGTTGGAAATATAAGAATAAATAAATTCTTGAAATTTATTCGAGAAAAATAAAAATATATGGTCACTTAAGAGAAAACTAGAGAGATTTTGTGGTTCAAAAGGCTTCTCTCATATTTATAGGAGCAACGTGTTTCGTCATCACCTCTCATAGTTGAAAACACTTTTGAAATATATATGATAAAGAATCCAATCTTTCATATTCAAACAAAGCATATCAATACCAAACTTCATATGATTTGGCAGTATGTGAAAGATGGCAATGTCAAGTTATAACATTACTTGACAGTAGACCAACCACCATATATCTTGAAAAAAAGTGTTGGGATGAGAAAATTTTGTTAATTTATAAGGAATGCTTTGTCTAAAAAGGAATCTTGTAAATTAAAGGGGGATGTAACAATATTGTATATATATTATTAATTTTAGATATCCAAAATAGGTGTTTTCTTTTTTGTCTTATTCAATAATTTCTCCATTCCTATAAGAATAGGAAGAGTCACATTAGGAATATAAAATTAACAACCATTTGGGATTTTATATTATAATAATTTTTTTCATTCCAATTTGAATCTTGAAATTGAATTTCATATGTATTATGAATATATTATCCATCATGTCACCCAATAAAATAATTATAGTGATAATGGTAGGATTATTATAATTATTAAAATCTGGTTTAATATATGAAATGAAATTATTCAATAATTTTTTATGAATATTTTTGCTTGTTAATTGAGTGTGGAGGTGACAGGTAATGTTATGGTAAGAAGGAAGGGAAAAAAGGTCACCTTATATCCAATCCACACAAATTATACTAGTTTATTATAGGGACCTTGATTGAAGGTATGTTGTGTATTGTATGTTGCATGTTTGTTTAATGTTTTGCTTGTGTTTATTGTTGGGAACCTTTTCACTATTCTTGGAATAAATTATGTGAAAACCTTAGCGAAAAAAATCATTCCAAATTCTCCCTAGACAAATAAGTAGTTAGAGGGAACCCCTTCCCATGTCAATTTTTTGATTTCTCTATTCAACCAATATTCAAGCCTTCCAAAAGGGAGTTTTGTTGTCCCAAAATGATGCCTCATGAATAGTTGGGTAAATGAAATTTTTTAAAAAAACATAAATAAAGGATTGGATTTCTCAAAGCATATATGGAAAAATAAGAAAAATGAGGACACTTGTCTTTGTTACAACCTGAAAAAAATATTAATTATTTTGAAATAATATTGAGATATAATTTAGTAGAAATTTCGTATCTTGGGAGAGAACATTAAATAAAATAAAATCCTAGAATTGTGGGAGTTAATATGAGTACTTGGTTCTTTGAAAGTATGTGGTTATTACTTTTTTTAAAATTTTAAAAAAATAAAAATAAAAAATAAAATGCTTGATTATATTTAAGAAATGGGTTTATTTAGTAAATTACAAAAATAAATTTCGGGTTCAAAAGTGTTTTTTATTTCTTTCCTTTATTGATTATGTTAAAGGATAAGAAATAAGTTGCTTATTGGTTTTCTTTCCACTTTTAATTGTTAATGGTAAGATTGGAGATTTTATAAAGATAAAGTTGAATCTTAGAATCCTATGAGTTGGTAGCTAACTTCCTTTATTTTTTATTATGTTATATATTTATTAACAAAACATGCACGCATACATGTACATGCGCGCACACACATTTTTATTTATGCCATTTTTCAAAAAGTACCAAAAGTATCTTGCTTAGTATATTTTTATGTTGATGGCATGTTTGAAGCCATAATTGATTAGCCTATATTAATACTATCCAAGATTATTCATTTGAATGGAATCATCTTGGGATTGAGGGTTTACTCGGGCTTAATTTCATGATAATGTCATAAGGATAGAAGGTCATTACCCTTCCCTCTTGCATATTTCTTATTCCTAAGTTCTTAGTTATTTGGCTGGATTTATAAATTGAATATGCACTTGTGTGGTTGAATTCTTAAAAAAATATGCAGTTGATTCAATTGAGAAGAAGTGGTGCATTGGATGTTATTAATGTTTAAAAATAGAAGTTATGCTTCCAAGAATATTTCAATTGTATATGTTATGTACACATTTTTGGTTGGCATTATCTATGTATTAAATTGTACGAAGATATAATTTATTGAGTCATAGCAGCTTAAGAAAGTGGATAAATAGTGTCTTGAATTATGATTATGCTTAGATTTTTATTAAAATCTTACAAGGGACATATAGGATGAACAAAACATAACTTTGTATTATTTTAAGTAAATATTTTATTAACATAAACAAGATTTTTATGTAAAATATGTTGTAAAAATATAAATTTTACATGATATTGTATGTAAATTATTATCAATATGTTATTATTAAAACATTATATTCTTTTTGTAGGAGAGGAAACTAATATTGGATTATCAAACCATTTTATGTGTGTAGACCCACTAATACAGTTATATGTATATCTAAAAATATATATTGTTCATTATTAGTTTAAAGCAAGTAAAATAGCATAACCAAAGTAAATAAATATTTTTCAAAACTTTTTAAGAAACCCCTTTTGAATAAATTGTCCTCTGCATAGCCAAAGGTAATGTTGGTAAGAAGTTACATAATTTTTTAAATAAAACAATAAAATAGTAAAAAAAATAACTCAAGAATGCCTTTATCAACTAATTTATACATATGATATTTGGAATGATAAGTATCTAATCCTTCCTTACATTTGTGAATAAGATTTAAAAAATACATATTAAATAAAACTATATATTATTCGTTATTGATTCATAGCAAGTAAAATAAAACAATCAAAGTAAATAAATAATATACATAACTTATGTTTAGTAAACCCCTTCGGAATAACTTTTCCCTACACAACCAAAATTAATATGGGTAAAGAGTTACATAATCTTTTTAAATTAAAAAAAAAAATAATAAAGAAAATTGCATGATAATACCTTTTTTTGAGCTACTCTATGCATATATTATTTGTAATATAAGTATAATTATTTCCTTTTTAATGTGAATAAGTTAAAAAATACATATACTTGTGCATACTTGTGAGTGGAATAACCCTTTTTTTTCCTTGGGTAAAAAAATTGAAAAATGTTTCCTCTTTTTTTATTAAAAAATTTACCTATTAATCAAAATGTAATGAGAAATAATATTCTTATTTGCTTGAATAAAATATATAGATAAAAATAAATTAATAAAAAAAGGGAAGGAATGTGTATATAAAATAAATTTATATAAAATAAAAAATAAAAAAATTGACGAGGGAGGTAGGGAGGTGATGCCTTCTTCTCTCATCCTCATCTTAGTGACAATCACATAGCGATCATAGTTTTTAAAGGCACTCTGACATCCGAAGGCATCGAAATGCACATTGTAAATATCTTTTAACCATTTATAATTACAACTACACATAATTATATACTAAAAATATTATGTATATATTTTCACACATATGTGTGTAATTATATATAAATATAATATATATTTCTCAAGACACATTAAAATAGAAGAAAGAAAATTAACGTTTCTTCAAATTTCACAAGATATAAAAACAACAAAAAGAAATGTCACTAAACCCCCTATAACCATCATATAGTGGATGGATAAATGATAAGAGGGAAGAAGAATATTTTCTAAATAAATGGAGGGAATATAACTTTTGTAGAGCTTCATGTCGTTACTGAAAATAAAATCAAATGGAAGCTCATGCAGCGTTCTATACCTTTATCAAATAAATTAAGGTTTTTTTAGTGTTTCTTTATTAGAAAAGAAAATATGGATCATATTAGATGGATCCTAAGGCTGATAAATAAGCTTATTAATCTTTATTTATAATTTAAAAATAAATAAATCTGACTATGCGAATAATTTTAAAATTGTTAAATGAAATTTTAATCAAAATTAGAAATGACTTTTATTTTATAAACATAACAGGGTATTTTATTTATTTACAGATATTATAATTTTATTTTTAATAAATCATATAATTTAAATTTAGGAACAATCTACTTTAAATTATTGAGAAGATCTATTGAGTTATATCTGAAATTAAATTTTATTTTAATTCTCTATTCCAGTTTTTCTTATTTTAAATTGCCATTGTATAATTATTTAATTATTTTTAAGTTAAATAATTTGATTGACTTATTAATTTAGTTGTTTCATTATTTTTATTCAATCATGGTACATTTAGATTATTTACCTGATTTTATAAATAGGGAGTTTATTATTATTACCTATTGAAAAATGAAATGGTTTTGCGATATCTGGTCGACTGCAATGAATATTTTACTATTTTTCCCTATTTCCACTGAACGCTAAATAAATTCATGTGATGCGTCCAATGAAAACCATTTTCTTTCGTTAAAAAAAAATGGATCCCTAATCACACTTCAGGATTTTATTGAATGCAAATATATTCGGTTGATTATAGTTGACAACCAATTGCAATGCATAGTAGGTAGGGGAGTGAAATTATTTCAGAATGTCTAGTGTGAAATAAAAATAGTTTATAGTTTTTGTCATTGCCACTGAATAGATAATAATCAGTATGATCGACAACCAATTCAATGAATTCATTTTTTTTATTTTATAGTAGAGTCTATCGTGATCAACATAAACATTAGTGATTTTTTCTGTCCATGGTTTTTGGGAAAATGTAGTTTCAAATGATAATGGACCCGAATAAATTGGTTAATGTTCAAATGCCACATTGTAAAATCTTGACTTAATCCACAATCCCAATGGTTGAAAATGGAAAATTTCCTCTATGGAATACTGGAGCTAGGAAGTCAGCGAACGAAGGCATGGGGCATTCAAGGAAAACAAGGCAAAAATATGGGAAAATATTCCTCCATTAATATTATGAATAGCGAAATGATTCATATTTAAATCATGTTCTTCCCCACATCATCCAAAATCCCATGCATGTCTTGTAAATATTCATTTCTTTGTTTCTCAATTACAATTGAGATTCAATTTTTATCCTTTAAAAAATTTGTAATATTAGTTTGTGTTTATTTTTATTCAAATTATTTATTTGTGTAAGGCATTCTTTAAATTTATATAAAAGATATAAAACCTTTAAATAAAATAGGAAATATATTTATTATTATTATTTTCATTGACCGTATGAAATCAAATCTCATATAGTGTAGTGTTCTTACTATATTTAGTATAAATTTCTTTCAAAGTTTGTATAGTTGAACTTGTTTTTTAAGAAAATTTACTAGTGCTTCTAGGTTTAAAATATTTTCTATTTTCTTAAATTATCTAGTGTATTGATATTCACAATTTATATTTCAATGTATTCCGACTTGACACATGTAGTGAGAATCTCAATGTCATGCAAAGAGAGTGGTTTTGTTTACATTTTTTCAAATATTTTAGTTCAACGACTTTTATTGTGCTTTCACATTTTGTATACATGTCTATCAGGGCATTCACAACTATTAAGTATAACAAATGTCTCATTTAAAAAGATACCGGTAAAAGGTTTTTAAATTTGACTTTAAATCTACCATTTTCATTCTTTGAATTACTCTAAGGCCTTTTTATAGACCCATTTTGTGTATACCATATTACCATGGCATTTCCTAAGATGACATCTATTTAAAGGCAAGCCTTAAATCATAGTCAACATATTAATATTTTTCTCATAATGTGTAAACTAGAATCAACACTTTCATGAGATCACATTTATTTAAGAATTTTTTTCAAATGGTCCAAATTTCTCGGGCATGATTTTGCATTTTGATTTCATGTCTTTTAGATCACTTGTAACTGTAAACATCTTAAGAAAAATCTCCTCTAACTTTTAGTTGCATAACATTAAACATTGAAATGGGATTGTGTTTTTGTGAAGGTTTGTAATCTTCTACTCACATTTTTCTTCACATAATCAAATATCCCAAATATTGGTGTTCAAAATAATCATAAAAGTAATGTTAAATACAAGAAGGGATGCCAATGGTATTGGTATTTATCTTTCAAATTTTGAAATTTATGATTTTCTTTAAAAGTGCATGCAGCAAAAACATTGATATTGTAGAAGAATCATATTTTGTAATTGAAGTATATTTATTTAAACAACATTTAGTTCAACTATATCTTACTAATATTTCATTTAGGCACTATTTTTGGCTTGATGAACCTCTATTTCCTTGGTTGGAGAGTGTTGCAACCTGATTTCATTATTGTGAAAGACCAAAACTCCATAATAAAATGGGATATAACATAGTTCAATGACGCTTTATTAAAATCTCAATTCTTTTATCATAATATTTTTTTTTATATATTTAAAAAATTCCCGTTTATGACATTACAAGAACAAAATAATGAATGACACACAACCATGTGTCAGAGACTCAAAACACAACACAACCATTGCTTAATTAAGTTTATGGATCCTTATTAATTGAGTTTTTTTTTTTTTAAAACAAAATGGTGATTAACATCTAGATACCTTACTAAGCTAACAACCTTAGTTGTTCATAGTTTCCATCTCGATTGTAACCTTAGAACATGAAATGAATATGAGAAGCATTTTAGAACTTAGTTGACCATGAATATATTGGCACAAAAATTAATGGTGGTGTTAATTCTCATTATTTCTATTTTGACCACTTATAACAAAATGTAGGGGTTATTTTAAATCTAAATTAGTGTCAAAAGTAGTCTCTTATCTTAAGTCTAAAAAATGATTAAAAAAAATCTTGTTTCTTGTTGGTGTTTTAAAGTGTTACATATCGTATGTAAATTTAATTTTTTTAGCGTAAAATGTTCATGGAGGCTAGTAAAAATATATTGGACATATTATTACATTTTTATAAGACATTGATATTATTTTAAAATTTATTCTATGAAAAAATTAATAAATTAAATATAACGATTTTTAAAATATAAAATCCACAAAAGAAAAACACATCATTTTTATGTTTATTGATAATGCATTATAAATTCTTTAGATTACAAAACAACATATGATATATAACATAAGGAAGTCCCTTTTGATGATGATGCATTGCTATCATTGCAACCTGAACCTATTGATGCCTTGTCTATGTTCTTCATTTTCTATGTGAACATTGACGAAACCTATCCAATTATAATAGGTTTAAATAGATCAAAAACTGTATGTTTTAACTACATAGTACAACCAACTTCTACACTTATGCCTATTATCCTAAATACAAAAATTAAATTAAAATTAATACAAAAATATTTATAATAAACAAAAATAGTTAACACCATGTGTTTTTTATTGGTCAACACTTGGCATGTATCCTTTAAATGAATAAAATTCAAAATCTTTTTACAATGGCATTTCCTATTTTTTTAAATTATAGGTGAAGCTTTATTTAGATTACATCAAAGATCAACTAATTGAATATGCAATTTATTTTATATGTTATTATGATTAAAAAAATTATTCATCAAAGAGTTAGGTATTTTCTATTTAATCTAATGATGTGTCATCATATCCAAGAAACAATAGTATGTTTGTTAAAAATATACTGAGGAAAATTTTATAACTATCATTGTAAGTCTTCGAGAATGGATCTAAAATACGATTGATTATAAATTACCTAAAGAATTGATGTGATCTGATTCCACTTTGTAAGAAATAATATCATTTTAGGAAAAAAATTATATTTAAATAAGTAATATCATTGATCAATTAGGTTCTCTTTTTTTTTTTTCTAAATTTTGAATGTTGTTTATACCAACCGACTTGGCTTGCATAGTGAAATTCCGTCAAAAATACTTGGATATCCCCACCCACACACACACACACACCCACACACACACATAATCTCCAATCAATGTGGTACATCACATTATATCAGTATATAATCTCCAATCAATGTGGTACATCACATTATATGAGTCATATATTTACAATATATCTTGAAGAATACATATAAAATCACTTAGATGCATAAAACTATTGGTATAAGTAATAAAATGTTTCATTTCATATTTTATTTTAAAAAATATATATTTTGATTGATTTAAACTCATTTAATTAAATATAATTTTTAAGTATGAACAAAAACATAGAGGATCTACATATATTTACATATTTATCTGGCTAAAAAATGAACACAATAAAAAGAAACTATATTAGAAATATAGTTGTAACTCTCTCTCTCTCACTCTCACACACTATATTTGTCTCTCTCTCCCTCCGTGCCACCCACACACCCCTGGGAATCCACACTCTATGTTTAATAGAAATCAAATGTTTTTTAAGGCTCCATGTTTATTGAAAACAATGCACAAAACTTCAAATAATCATTTTATCGATCATGAGGAGACATTTAATCATGTTTAAAGGCATGCTAAGTTCATAGATTAAACATGTTCTAAGGAAACAAAGAATGATTGTTCAATGTCACGAATTTGGAATTGCATCTGCGGAAAATTCCGTACTCATTAAAAATAATGTAGAAAAAAAAAAAAAAAAAAATCCTTATCATAACATGAAAAATTAAATAATCACAATCTAGCCATAGTTTTAATGTGGAAAACAAGTGTCAGTTTTCAAGCTGTTATTTCACATGAATCTGTATTAAATTATATTTCAAAATAAGTTTCAGAAGTAGAGAACCAATCTAAAAACTATCTCAATACGTTAAGACTAATATATGAATGTAAAATCTCGCATGAACAATCTTCAAATGCAGTTACAAAGATCTTAACTAATAGTATTGTTAATTATGAAATTAGAGCACAAGATGTTTTCCATATTTTACATAAACTCCCACTTGTTCAGTGTAGTGTATCAATTGTCTCATTGGTTTTTGGAAATAAAATCATATGTTGTGTTTCCCATAGCAAGTCTATTTTGATTTATACTTCAACATTCATTTATGTATAAAGGAAGCAACATTATTTATGAGATTCACTATCTCTTATAAACATTGAAATAAATTAATCATATGATTAAAATTATCAATTTTAATAATAGAAAAAATGATGTATTATTTATTGTTCATGTCTTCCCCAAGGTGTTCGTAATTCCTTCATAAAAATATACTACTTTTTGCATTGTTGTATTGGAATGAACTTATTCCTTACAAACATTTTTAAAACATTATTTTAGACATTGGTTGTTTTTCTAAACAATTAGTTTAAAATTGAAAAATCATGCAAAACTCCTGCCACCCATGACTTATATGTTATATACCTTATGAAAATTAAATTCTTTTAGATGATGAAATTTTACATGACTCCACTATTCATTAAAACTTTGAGTAACTTGATAAATGTAAAATTCTATATTAAATATATCCCAACATTTATTTTTAGCTTAATGAGGTTGAGTTGCTTGGTCATCTTAACTTTGATACACATCATAATTAGAATGATATTAATATTTCATATTCCTTGAAAAAAAAAAATTCCTTTATATAATTGAAATGATAAAGATACCAAATTTATGATTTCCATATTTCTAATGCACCAAATTAAATGCTTTATCTACAAATAAAAAATTATTGGTATTATATTCATCACTAAAATCAACATGCCATAATGATTTTATTTAAGAAGAATACTCAAAATACTATTGGCATAGTAAAATCATAACTTATAAAACAAATAATATTCATATTGAATTCACCCAAAACTGAAAATAAATTACCATTGTTATTGCTTTCACCAACATTTTATGTAAGCTTTAATATTAATGATTCTAGAATCCATTTGTGCCTTCACATATCTATAAAAGAAATGAAGTTGGAAGGGAAAGTAGTTATAATTTTAAAATAGGGTTTACAATAAATTAAATATATATTAAATTTTTAAATGATTTTAATATAGGGTTAAATCTATTGACACATATTTATCAACATTTGTGAGAAGCTTTCTCAGAACAAAAAAATAATCTATTTCATATAAGATTTATTATCATTGGTGATTTAGGTCAACACCTTCTTATATGTCATATACCATTATATGTTGAAATATCATATGGTTCAACCCTTTAGTGCATGTTCAACATTGGTATTACATTGTGCATAATTTTTCATCAAAAACACTACAATCTGTGCTAGATTTTTTTAAAAATCTACTATTGAATGTATGAAATGTGAAACAGATGTTGAACACTCAAGCTATTAATGTCTAAAACTTTATCTTCTAGAAAAAAAATCTTTCATTTTATTTATAAACTCACTTATATGCAATAAACGCTTTGGATTTAAAATATAACAAAGAAATATTAAAATCATTAAATATTTAGAATGCATGAAACAATCAAAAATATAGGAAGAAAATGAATTTGATAGATCTATATGATGAGCAATCATATACCAAAGTTCTTATATCATAAGGATGACCAATTAAGCTTACATCTAATTTGTCAATTGACTTTGGCTCTGTAAATGGTTTTTTCAATAAAATTTATAATATAGTTATATAACTTGCACCAAATCATCTTTACTGCCAATTTTATGGTTTTGTATATATAAAAATATATAGGTCCAATATGAGATCAAAAAAATACATAAATCACAAAGATGAACATTGAAAAATATAAAAATTGTCATTGATAATATTGAATGATAGGGCTTAATTGTTATTACATTATCAATAGTGCGATCCTTAAAAGACCTTTAAAATTTACCTTTTTTTTCTTTTATCAATATGTAAAAATGCAAAATAATACATACATGTATGTCAGAAAAATAAAAAAATATTTTATTTCTTACCAAAACTCTCTGTTAATTGATAGTAAATATTTAATATCCATTATCTTTTTCATCTATTATTGTATTTTGTCCCCTTTCTTTTTTAAATATTTGTATGATACTTATTTAAATCTACCAACATTTACATTGCACCTCTTCCTTACAATCGCTAGTTAATAAAACTTAAAACCTTCGTTTTAAAAGCCTGTGTTCAGTGCTCGATTTTAATATCCTTTAATGTGACCTAAAATGGTATCAAGTCTTCGAAGAATTAGATATAGCAACAAACATAAACGAGGGAAACTAAATTCGAAGAATTATGAGTTTCCACGACCCTCAAGAATTGTGACAACTTTAATTTAGAAGTCTTGTAACGTTCTCATTGACAAAATTTAGTGTTCTTAAAATTGATTTTAGCGGCTGCTAATCGCTCGACAATGACCACCTCCTAAACTAACATGCGGAATTGGCCTTTTGTTCATTTTTCAACGCCATATTACGTCCCTCGAAAACGACTTGTTTGTTTCTTTCTGACTATCCACAACCATTTTACTTCACGACCACAAAAGTTTGTCAAAAGTTCGGATCCGTTAATTGCGTCTTCCTTGGAATGTTTATTAATTTGGAACGTGGCAAAAACTATAAGTTTATCTTATTTGTGGGTGATTGGTATATTTCATCCCATTCGGGCTAGATGGTTGCGAGTGGTGACGGTGGAATTTGAATGAATTGTATTTATACACACTTTGTCTTTTAAAACTATTGCTCTACAACTAAATGTATATAGAAATGTCTGTGGTTTGTGGTTTCTACGTGTCGTCTGCAAATGTTGATTTTTTTGTTCCAATCAGCCATGTTTGCGTGTGAGACAAAGTCCACCATAATAAAGGCAAACGTTGATACTTACCATCAATTGTTATCGAAATCCACTCTAGAATGTTAGAAAATAAAAACATATTAAAAACACAAAATAAAACACACATAGATAATAACACATTCACATTGATACATCAATCAGGGAACAAGATTTTTAATAATCTTTTTGATTTTCTGATTTTCTTGATCTTGTTCAATTACAATACTGCCCCATGGGTCTATTAAATATATTTGTAAACAAACAATAATTAGAAAAACAAACCAAAGACTAATTTTAGTTTTTACATGCAAACTGCAACTCTAACAGTTTAACTAGCTGTTTGTTAACTAATTGATAGTTAACTGCTTGAACTGACTGATCTCTAACTGTGAGGTTACTAACTAATTTCTTAACTGCAACTAACTGCTTGCATGTGTAGAAATTATCTTGAGTTTCTAACATTCCCCCTTAATTTCTACCATTAACAATTTCAGCATTTACAATGCCTAAATTTTGTCTACCAACTTCAGCTTCTTTTGCAGAATACACTGCCTCTCATGCGGAATACACCGCCTTGCAAAATACATCGCCTTATATGTGGAATACACCACCTTGCGAAATACAATTGCTCAATAAGCGTTCACTCAGCTTTTAAGACTAAGGAGTACTCTGTTGAAAGGCTATCAACGGAGATGCTTATGTCCAACACTGCAAGCTTCTCGCTTGCTTACTTTTCTTTCACCCGACGCTTAATTAATTAGGTTTCCTCCCAAGACTCTGTTGGGTTCTTTCCACGTTGGTCTAAATTTGCCAACGATCGGCCTGATCTTCAGACACTTTGATAGCTTCACTCGCTGTGTAACACAAGCTTTGCAGAGCTCATCTTTTCAAACACGGCACTGCAGCTGTCCATGCTATAATATGAAGACAATGAATGATTGCATTGCTTGCATAACACAGAAAACATACACCTTATAAAACTGAATACAGACAACAGACAAGAAACAAAACATTAAACAAATAAAAAACTTTTGATGCCCTTCTTTTTGGCGTTCGGAGCAGGCTGTTTGGAGCAATCTTATGTGTAATACGCCTCTAGCTTGGGTGCTCTTTTTTTCTGCTACTTTTTAAACTTTTTTTTCATCTTGTCCGACTCAGGTTCAAGTCTAGAACACTTGCTGTTTTCTTCAAAAAGAAGGGGAGGATTTTCCCCATGGGTTCTTTTAGAGGAATAAAAGTACATTCTTCTATCCTGCATTTTTCACCCACTAACTACAAACTCTTTCAACAACTAGCTTCAGCCCTTCCTTTGGAGGCTTCTTTCTGCAAGCTAATCACTGCACTCTCCTACGGTCTGCCGGCACTTCTCTCTTCACTGCTAACCGCTGTGACTCTTGCAGACTGTTGTACACTCTCAAATCTAACTGCGTTGACCACTTCAAATTGTTGACTGCTGCACCGACCACCTTCTGCCAGTCTCCTATGGCTGCACTCCAAAACTTCTATTTTGACTTTTCACGTCCCTATTATCAATGCCTTGACCGATGAGACTGGGCTGACTGCGCTCCCAAAAAGAACCTTCGCTCTCACTATTGTGCAATTTTTTTTCTTAAGACTTCTGCTATGATCTACTTCCATGATTTACTTGTTGGATTGACTTCAGCACTTCAACCTGTGCTTTACACTTTCGGCTCCTTCTACGACTTTGATAGCATAAACCAAGAACTCAGACTTTAATAAACATATGATGCAGCTCTCATGTTGACTTGCAAATAGTTGACTGTGTGTGCTCTACCGACGCACACGCTTCAAACCTATGATTTCACAAGCTGCGCATTCTTTAGACTTCTATGAAATTAGACTTTATCTTCACAAGGAACTGCGACTACTACATGCCCTTCCAACCAGGTGTTTCCTGCTAGCTTCTTCTCCACTAAGCATGCCACTCCTTGTCTGGCTCTTCTTGGATTCTTTTCTTACCAGGCTCTGATACCAATTGTTAGAAAATAAAAACATATTAAAAACACAAAATAAAACACTCACAGATAATAACACATTCAGATCGATACAGCAATTAGGGAACAAGATTTTTAATAATCTTCTTGATCTTCTGATCTTCTTGATATTTTTCTTGATCTTGTTCAATTACAATACTACCCCATGGGTCTATTAAATAGATTTGTAAACAAAAAATAATTAGAAAAATAAACCAAAGATTAATTTTAGTCTTTACATGCAAACTGCAACTGTAACAATTTAATTAATTGTTTGTTAACTAACTAATAGTTAACTGCTTGAACTGACTGATCTATAACTGTCGATTTACTAACTGATTGCTGAACTGCAACTAACTGCTTGCATGTGTAGAAATTATCTTGAGTTTCTAACATAGAAAACCACTGCTATGAATCCTTTCTCATCGCGTGCATTCTCCACTAATAGAATTAGTCAGTTTATTATTCAGCAGTAGAGCAATCAATCATGGGAACAAATTGTCTGATTGCATTTATTGCTTTCATGGTCTTGTGTTCAAGTCCTACCAATGGGCAGCTCAGTTCAACATTTTATGATAAGACAGTCAAAGCTGCAGTGGCCAAGGAGAAATGCATTGTGCATCATTGGTCTGCCTTCACTTTTACAATTGTTTTGTTAACGTAAGATTTTCATTAATTTATGTCTTCTATTACATTATGACTTCGATTGATATATATTTTTGAAATAATAGTCTGGATTCGCAGGGGTGTGATGGGTCGATACTATTGGACGACTGGTCTACCATAATCAGAGAGAAAATTGCCATGCCAAACACCAACTCTACAAGAGATTCAAAGTGATAGACACCATAAAGACTCAACTGGAGGCAACTTGCAGTGAAATTGTGTCTTGTGCTGACATTTTGGCCATTGTAGCTCATGATTTTGTGGTCAAAGTAACTCCCTATTCTCTACACAAACTAACACAGATCCATGTAATCTTAGAATTTTATGACATGCTAATGATATTTGTAAATGTATCTGGGAGGATCATTGTGGACAATGTAGCTGGGAAGGAGAGACGCCAGATCTGCAAGTCTAAGCAATGCAAATAGCAAAATTCTTGCTCCCACATCTAGCCTCAGTGCACTCGTCACATCGTTTAGTAATTAGGGACTTTCTATAAAAGATATGGTAGCCCTTTCAGGTATTTCTAATTTGTCTAGATGTAAATTCTATCAATTTTTCTCATTAAACTTTTAAGTTAACAATATTAAGTAGATTGAATATTTGATTGCTTTCAGGTGCTCATACAATTGGTCAAGCACGGTGCACCAACTTTAGAACCCACATCTACAATGAAACCAATATAAACGCTGCATTTGCCACTTCTGTGAAGTTTAACTATCCAAGCACTAGTGGTGACAACAATCTATCTCCCTTGAAGAAATTAAGAGAGCAGAAAAAAAAAAGAACTTAAATAAGAAAACAAGAACATAACCCAATTGCTACTGCAATCTTCAAAAAAGAATTTTTATTGATCTTCTTTTTTCCTTGATTACAATGCTATGCCCAAGGCATCTAAAAATAGATTTGAAAGCAAAAATAATCGAAACTAAACTGATTGCGTAACTAATCCTTAACTAATCTTCTAACTGCTTAAACAAACTGACTGTTAATTGCTTTGAACTAACTGATTCTTAAATGTCAGTTAACTAACTATTTGATAACTGACTGATCTCTAACTGATTGTTAACTAATTGATAGTTAACTGCTGCATGCATGAAGAGTGGAGAAATTAATTCGAGTATCCAACACTCCCCCTAAATTTCTACCACAAACTACTTCAACATTTACATTGCTTAAATAATTTACCATTCTTGCCACAACTGCGTTGCTAGTAGCTGCCATTGATGGCATACATCTCTTCTCTCATTCTGTCTACCATGCGGAATACATCGCCTTGCGAAATACATTGACTTATATATGGAATACACCATCTTGTTTTCATACAAAACAAATACAATTGCTCAATGAGCGTTCACTCAGCGTTTAAGACTGAGGAGTACCCTGTTGAAAGGCTATCAACGGACATGCTTATGTGTAACACTGCAAGCTTCCTGCTTGCTTACCTTTCCTTCACCCAACGCTTAACTGCTCAGCTTTTCTCCCAGGACTCTGCTGGGTTCATTCCACATTGGTCTAGATTTGCCAACGATCGGCCTGATCTTCAGACACTTTAACAGCTTCACTCACTGTTCAACACACACACTTTCACAGCTTCACACGTTGTGTAACACAAGCTCTGTGGAGCTCATCTTTTCAAACACGGCACTGCAGCTGTCAATGTGATAATCTGAAGAGATTTGTCAGAAAAAAATAGAGCATATAGAACATAAAAAATAAGAACAGAAATATAAAATGGGATGCTTTGGCATTCATCTTGGAGGCATCTAAGCACTTTCTTCAGAGCAATCTGTCCACACTATACCAATTTGAAGAAATTAAGAGAGAAAAAAAACACGAACTTAAACAAGAAAACAAGAACAGAACCTGATTGCTACTGCAATCTTCAAAAAATAATTTTTATTGATCTTCTTTTTTCCTTGCTTACAATGCTGCGCCCAAGGCATCTATAAATAGATTTGAAAGTAAAAATAACTGAAACTAAACTGATTGCTTGACTGATCCTTAACTAATCTTCTAACTACTTAAACAAACTGACTGTTAACTACTTTGAACTAACTGATTCCTAACTGTTAGTTAACTAACTGTTTGATAACTGACTAATCTCTAACTGATTGTTAACTAATTGATAGTTAACTGCTGCATGCATGAGGAATGGATAAATTAACTCGAGTCTCCAACATTAAACTCCCATTGCCTTTGACAACTTCCTATACTACAAAAATCTTAAGAGCCAGAAAGGGCTTCTTCACTCTGATCAAGAGCTCTCCAATGAAGCATCTATTGATTTTCAGGTGGCCACCTATTCTACCAATCAAAACACCTTCAGCTAATTTTCAAATGCCATGGTGAATATAGAAAACATCAGCCCTATCACCGGCACCAATGGAAATTGTATACTAAATCCTAGCGAGTCTATTTCTATCTTCTTTCGAGGTGCTGCAGAATGTGTAGTTTGTTGTTTAAAATTAATGACACTGTGTAACGTTTTAGGCATGACTTGGTAAACACAATTATTATGTAATGAATCTAATGGAATTATTTATTGCACAGAAAATGAATGCTTTCCGTTTGTGTGGTTTGTCATATCTCTCAATATCTTGTTTCATGATAAAACATCATTCGACGTGGACAATGAACTAAAATTAGAAAATAACATATACAACACCAGAAGAGAAGAGAAGGGCATAACATTTGGGTGATTGTTTGTCATATACTACAACAATGCTCACAATGATCATAGAAACGATTGACCTTATTTTGTATTTACTAATTAGTTGGGTTTATATTCTTAATTAATTATATAAATTTATATTAGAAAATGTTAAATATTTAAAAAGTTTGATGAGTTATTTAATTAAAATCAATCAGTTTGTAAGTGTTAATTAAATTGTTCATAAGAAATATAGTTTTTTTATTGTCGTTAGATCATACAACTAAGGTATATATTTTTCAACCTGAAAAAATATGTAAGCACTTATTTTAACTTTATAATTTGGGTGTAAAGGTATCCCTAAAAGTGAAGCTTGAGCATTTTGTTAGTGCCCATCTAAATTTGAATTCTTTAGGACCTAGAATTTTGATATGTTAATTTGGATGTAAAAATGTGTCTTAAAAATAGAACTTGAGTGTTTTGTCAATGCCCATCCAAATTCTAATTCCTTAAAACTTAAAATTTTGATATCTTAAGATTTAACTTCCATCCAAATTCTAATTCCTTAAGACCTAAAATTTCAATATCTTAAAATTTAGGTAAGATTTATCTTTACTTACAAAATAAAATAGTTTTAATTTTAATTAAATATAAAATAAATAAAATAAAATAAAATTATTTTAATTCTAATTAAATAAAAAATAAAATTGAATAAAATTATTTTAGTTTTAAACATTAAAAAAAAAAGAATAAAATAAAATAAAATGATATCTGAAAAATAAAATTAAATAAAATAGTTTTAAAAATATCTGGTATAATTAAACATTTTATGGGACCATCATTATATTTATTATTCCAATTACTACACAGATTTGTGAACTCCATTCTGTCTTGCTATTTAAGTTAACATGACCATTTAAAGCGAAGATGCAGAGGAATTGACCTCCTTTTCTGTCTACTGTAAACATTGTCCTTTTCCCTGCTGATAGTGCCATCAATAGCAATGGCTACACTAAATCCCCACAGCCACTATAACCATTACGTGTTTCATAATTTCTGGTTCGTCACGTATTTTTATGTTTTCGGTATTCACCTAAATTTTGAAAATTTACATTCCCTCCAATCTAATACATATAGTTTTGTCTTTTCGTTTATTCATTCATCAGTATAAATCTCTCACCACAGCTAGAATTCACGTTTTCGTGGACAAAGTGAATCATTCAATTTTTTTATTCAGTGATGCATTTCATGGAAAAAAATTTAGTCTTCCGCAGGAACAATATGCTTCTGTTTCTCTTCGTAAATTACACTTGCAAGTATTACAACAATTAATATTATTTCTATGTTTCTAGTCTTCGAACGGAAAAATGGTGGTTTGGCGCATTCATAAGACGAAGGAGTCTCAGAAGAGTGACACATAATATAATACTATTTTAAAGATTTTCTTGCTTTTTTATTTATAGTATTCTTGTTGGTTAATTGCTGCTTATTCTAGTTCTACATCATTTTTAATCATGCAAAATAATCATGCAATTTATTTAATAATTAATTAATATTCTGTTAATATATTTTTTAAAAGAAAAATAAAGCTTTTTAAATGCTGGAGACAACTTTACTTTATTTTTCATACAAATTGTTATTTAGATAAATTTAGAATATTTTTATTTATTAATTAGAAAAATATGTTCATTGTTTACATTTAATTCTATTCTTTATTATTATGGAGAATGTTTCAAATAATTTGAAGAAATATTTTTATTTTGATTATTCTATATTTATTTTGTATTTTTTTTTGTTATGAATATCACAGTTATTTAGCTATGAGTTTTCGGTTTTTTTCTTTCTAGTGGTTTATTATTCTATATTTAAAAATCTTCAATTGGTATCAGAACTTCATTTTTGGTTGAATATTTTTTGTTTCAAATCTTTCTAACAATTGATTATGTCAAACTCTTAATAGTCTTCTTATTTCAAAATTTAGTGGTAATGATTATGATTATTGGAGCATCAAGATGATAACTCTTTTGATAGAAAAAAATTATGAAAGATTGTAAAAACTAGTTATCATGAAGCAACTAATCGGGCCATTGTTCCAGCTAATGATAGGGAAGCTAAGAAGGGAGGTAATAAGAAGAACTCACAAGTTTTATTTCATATTCAAACAAATTTAAACAAGAGCTTATTTCCAAGAATTGTAGGTGCAAATATAACCACGAATGCCTAAAAGACTCTCCAAGAAGCCTATCAAGGCAGCGAGCAAGTAAAAAAGATTAGATTGTAAACATTGAAGAGATAATTTGAGAATTTGAAGATGCAATAAGTTGAAAGTGTGAGTGATTTCTATGTAAGGGTAAAGGATGTAGTTAGAAAAATGGCTATACTTGGGGAAATTTTGAATAAAGATGTTGTAAAAAAGGTGTTAAGGTATCTAACATCAAGGTGAAATCATGTTGCCCTAATTATTGAAGAAATCAAAGATTTGACTATTCTTAAGTTTGATCACTTGGTTGGATGTCTTGTGTGCCATGAAGAAAGACTAAAAGACACATTAAATGAAAGTGATTAGAAGGCTTTTACCTAAAAAATTAAAGATCACAAAGAATGAAGGTACTAGCACTAGCAATAAGCATAGCCATGTACAGGTAAAAATAATTTTAAAAGAAATCAAGGACAAGGTAAAGACATAAATTATAATTATTCAAAAGTATACAATTATTCAAGAGGATATAGAGGAAGATGAGGTGGTTTAGCTACAAGAGGTAAAGGTAAAGGTAGATTTGATAAAAGAAATATTCAATGCTATTACTGTCATAGGTATGGTCATTTTGATTAGGAACATAAATTAAAAGTAGTAAATAAAAATAAAAGTGTAAATTATGCTAATGAGTATGGTGATGCATCATGCACTATATTTATTTCATATGACAAACCTAAAAATATTCATTATGAGGATTGGTATTTAGATGTAAGCTCTTCTAATCATATATCAAGGAATAATGTGTTGTTTTCTACAATGAATAGAAATTTCCAAACCAATATCAAAATTGATGATGATAAATCTTTGGAGGTTGCAACAAAAGGAACTATGAATGTGAATACTACAAAACGTATGAAAAGTATTAATGATATTTATTACAAACCAAATTTGAAATGTAATTTGTTCAGTGTTGAATATCTATGTGAAAAGAACTATAAGGTAGTTTTTGATGATAAGTAATGCACTATCTATGATAAGGATCAAGGAAATAAGGTTGTTACAATAGTACTTATGTCTAGTAATAGAATTTCCCCATTGAAGTTTGGAGAGCATAGTAACAACCTTGAAAATATGAAATATGAAGATAAAATTTAGTTATGGCATCTCAGGTATGGACACTTGAATTTTTAAATTTTTAAGTTATTAACATCACCAGAATTAGTTTATGGTTTGCCAAAGGTTGGAGAACATAAAGAATTTTGTGACAGTTGTGTTAGAGGCAAATAATCAAGAGAAAAGTTCTTAAAAGGTAGTGCATGGAGGGCTTCTCATCCACTTCAATTAGTTCACTTAGATATTTTTGGTCCTATGCAAATAATTTTTTTTGGATAAGTCATCATATTTCAATACATTTATTGATGCTATTAAAGAAAATGTTGGGTTTATTTTGTGAAGAAAAAAGAGAAGCATTTGATACATCTAAGAGATTTAAAGCCCTTATATAGAATGAAAGTGGTTATAGAATAAAGTGCTTAATGACTGACTATAGAGGTGAAATGTTTTCAAATAATTTTATGAATTATTATGATTTGAAGGGCATCAAAAGGCAACTCACAACTGCCTACACTCTTCAATAAAATGGTGTGCCTAAAAGGAAAAACCATACAGTAGTTTAAATGGTAAAGAGAATGTTACAAACAAAGGGATTGAAAAATTCTTTTTGGGGTGATGTAGTTGCTGCAATAGTATAGATTTTCAAAGACTCAATCTAAGTCCCACTAATGCACTTGAAAATATGACTCCATATGAAGCATGGTATGAAATGAAGCTTAATGCCAAATATTTCAAAGTTTATGGTTTTTTAGCTTATGTTCATCTAGCTGATTAGAAAAGGAAGAAATTAAATTCAAAGATTGAGTCTTTTATCTTTGTTGGGTATAGTAAGAAAAGTAAATCTTATAGGGTTTATAATCCTATCACTAATAGTTTACTTGTGTCAAGAGATGTTATTTTTGTTGAAGAGGTGTGTATGGTCATGATAAAGGTAAAGTCAATATTAAGAAGTCTAAATATATTTCCATTAATGGTAATTATGATGATATTACTAATGAGCAACCCGTAATTACTTCAATACCAAGAGCTACAAGTCTATTAAGTAGCCCCTCACCTAGTGCATGTATTCCAAGCATGGTACTGGCTTTAAGCCCTAGTTCTTCAAGAATGGTAAAAACTTGAGTGAAATTTATTAGTGTATAAGAAGATAATCATTTGAAGAATGTCCAATAGGTGAGATATTAAATTATGCTTTAATTACACACTCTGATTTTGAACCATCATGTTTTGAATATGCATGTATTAATGATGTTTGGGTATAAGTAATGGAATAAGTGATAGATTTTATTCATAAGAATGATACTTGGGAGCTTACAAAGATTCCATGTTACAAGAAAAATATTGGTACTATATGGATCTACAATACTAAGTACAATAGTGATAGAAGTGTTGAAAGACACAAGACATACTTAGTTGCTAAGGGTTTCACACTAAGGTATGTCATAGATTATGAATAGACATTTTTACCAATAGTAAGACAAGAGACCATATCAATAGAAATGGATCATACATCATAAGGATGTGAAAAGAGCATTCTTGAATGTGTACTTAGAAGAAGTCTATGTAGAACAACCACAAGGTTTTGTATTGAAGGTAAAGAATGTCAAGTCTACAAGTTGAAAAGGTTTTATATGGCCTCAAAAAGTACCCAAAGCATGGCATGTAAGGATTAATGGATATTTTCAAATGGATTTAAAAGAAGTAAAAGTGAGCCTATTATTTACTACAAGCAAGAAGGTAATGATGTACTTATTATAAGTTTATATGTTGTTTATTTGTTATATATGGGCATTGATTCTAACATGAAAGATTAATTCAAAATTGCAATGATGAATGAATTTGAAATAAAATATTTAGGTCTTATGAAATACTTTTTAGGGATGGAGGTTCATCAAAGTAAAGATGACATCTTCATTTATCAAACAAAGTATGCAAATGATATGTTGAATAAATTTAATATGGTTGACTGTAAACCAGTCTCTATTCCAACTTCTCATGGAGTTATACTATGTAGATAAGATGGTGCTAAAAGAGTTGATGAGACAACTTCTAGAAGTATTGATGGAAGCTTAATGTTTCTAACTCACACAAGACCAAATATTAGTTATTCAGTTTCTCTTGTATCAAGATATATGTCTAAGACACCTAAAATTCATGTGAATAAAGCTAAGAGAATTTGGAAGTATGTGAAAGGTACTATTGGATTTGGAATTCATTATTATGTTACTAAAAAGTTTGAACTCTTTGGTTTGAGTGATTCTGATTGGGGTGGTAGTTTGGAATACTAAAAGTCAACATATGAGAATTATGTTTCACTTGGTTATAGTTTGGCTACATGGAGTTCAAACAAGCAAGGATTAGTTGCTCTTTTATCTAGAGAATCATAATATATTGTAGTCACTTCAGTAAGTACACAAGCATCATGGATCTGAATGGTTTTGGATGAAATTAAAAAGAAATAAATTTAGCATATACTAATTTTTTGTGATAACATAAGTGCAATATAATTAGTCAAGAATCCAGTGCATCACAATAGGTCAAAGCTTTTTTATATGAAGTACCATTTAGTTTGAGATTTGGTTTAGAAAAAAGATGTAGAATTGAAGTATATAAACAAATAGGAACATGTTGCATATATCTTCACTAAAGCTATGTTAAAAGTTCATATTTTGAAACTCTAAGACCAAATTGTTAGTTCACTAAACATCAAGGGGAGAATGTTGCTTAATTATTGTTGACTCCAGTTGTATAGCAACTTCAATCATTTAATTTATTTAATAAATAATTAATATTCAATTAATATATTTTTTAGAAAAATAAAGCTTTTGAAAGGCTAGAGATAATTTTAATTTATATTTCATGCAAATTGTTATTTAGATATATTTAGAATATTTTTATTTATTAAATAAAAAAGCATATTTACATGCAATTCTATCAATACATTTGAATTGATCTTTATTATTATGGAGAATGATTCAAATAATTTGAAGAAGTATTTTTATTTTGGCTATTCTATATATTTTTTGGTTATGAATATTGCATATATTTGGTTGTGAGTTTCTCATTTCTTCTTCGGCAGTGGTTTATTTTTCTATATTTAAAAATACTATATTTATTTAAAATTAGGGAAATAAAAAGAAACAAGGGTATCATGTGCCAAGACCTTGCAAGTGAAATAGAATTAAAATTTATTTAACTTAAAAAATATATATAGCAAAGAACATTGATATCTAACAAAATTAATTGAAAAACAATAAAAATCTACTCACTATTACCCTTTCTAGACCAATAGAATAATTTTAAATATTTTAAATATTTTTTAGTACAGTATTCCCCCAAAATTGGGAAAAAAAAGAAATAACTTTTTATAACTTCTATGATCAGAGGAAAAAAATCAAAATAAAAAACTTGGTCAAGTATTGTTTTAACAGGTATTAGGAGAGTCTTGCTAGTTTGGAGGTTGTAGAGTTTCGAGTCAGGCATGCAGGATTACTTAGACGATGTGAACAAGGATACCACCTAGCCTTAGAATAGGTGGTTGTAAAGGCAGACAAGATACCTATTCTAAAAGTTGACTATTACAGTGTGGAGCTATCAGAATCTTTCACATGTGGATTAGGCTTATAGAGGGGATTATTGAACCTTGCCATCTTTAAGGATCTAGGAAAGATTCTAGGTGCTACTATTAGATAATTTATTAGATAAACATGTGGTTCCTTCTATGTTACCATCGCCTACTTTCACTTTATTATCACTGAATCTGTTGGAGACTTCCCCTAGTTACTCTAAGGGAATCGTTGCCTCAGTCATAGGTGAGAGTTTGGTTTGTAATAAGTTTGATTCTCTTAGTGAGGGCACTATTTCTATGGCTCCAAATGTTGTTAGAGGTAAGACCAAATTTATGGCTTCCTCACCCCTAATGTGCATCATGTTTCAGTGAGTTCCCATTTTGTTGCTAAGAATCCTGAGGAGAGGTGGATTTTCCCCTAGTGTAGGAATGTAGAGAATCAATACCTTAAATGTAGTGAATTTTGTAAATCCCAGCTATTTACTGGTGTGGAAGGTAGTATTAGGGAACCTACCTCCCCTGCCCTGACCTCTTCCTCTCTTATTTTTTTATTGAGAGACGTTGAGTTGTGTTCTCTTTAGCATAGATCCCAGAGCTAGAGTTTTGGGATCAAGTCATTCAGATATGGGTTTGCTTATATGGAGCAATAATTTAGAAGCTATAGTTTATTTGGTAAGTATGTAGGCTCTGTTAGATATGTGACAACAAAGTTCAATTTTGGATCCTTTTGTGGCATGATTTATATTCCACTCTTAACAAGGGGGTGTTGGCTCCTAACACCCTAGCACTATTATTACAGGGTCCATGGGGCAGCAAAATCCTATGGATCCTTTTTGACAGGGTTTGAGAGAAACACCCTTGAAGTAAAAAATCAAAGAGTCAAATCCTTGTTTCTAGGAAGATGAATTACACCATATCTTATTTTTAGAAAAAAAGGCATAATGGCATTTTTCCACTATATTTTATGGAGGGGAAATCCTAATTGTGCTTTCCCAATTAGGTATATTTATCTTTATTGAGTCTTGATGTAATCTACATAGTGAGTTCACATGTACTTTGTTCATCTTGGAATTAGTAAAGTTTTATATCTTGCACTGTGATGTTTCCTTAGCTTACTAAGATTTTACCATGTACATCCTATATTTTGTGTAATACATGTTGGGTATTTTTGTTTGTTTAATTATCTATGCTATTGCATTCTATTATTTATCTATTTCTATAGAGTGTCATTTTCTAATAGACTCCCACATATCTCTTCGATGTTGTCAAATGGACCACATTGATGTGGAGCACCATGGATGTTTCTTCCTTATCTTTCCTCAATGGTTGTTTTTTCCAACTTGTTTTCCAAATAGTTTTTAATTGGGACATTGTCTAGTCTATGGGACCTTGGTTTTGGCAATTTTGAGTTCTTGTTTTACTCCCGGTCTCCCTTATTTGACACAACAAAGGTGGATGTCTCCATTCGTAAATTACATTGTATAAAATCGCACCTATTTTGAGGCAAGAGAAGATTATTATACTTTTGGTCAGCTAGGTGGAGTTTTTATGAAACTAGATGAAGGGTCTTTGGGAATCAAATTTTTAAGATCACGTGCAATTATTTATCTTTCCTAACCTCTCTGTCATTCTATTAAACTTTGTTCATCCCATAGGTTGTGGACTCAATCTCTCAAATTCGAAGGCCTTCCTTTTAGATGTTTTAGTATTAATCTCATTGGACATCAGGTTATGAAGTGTTCATTAAATGTCTTTCATTCTATCTTATCTTTCCTAGATAATTTGGTGGAAGAAATAAGTGGCTTTCAATCTAATCTAGGGAAATTATGACAAATTATTTCACTTGTCTAGATCTTTTTCCCCTCTCTCATAACCTAGGGATTCCTCCCCTACAAGGGAGGTCCTTCCGAAGGTGGAGCCTACTATTTTTGTATCTTTGAGTCCTCATCTTTCATTAAACACCATTGCTTCCCAGTCTCGCCCTTCAACAACAAGATCTAAAGCTCTTCTAGAATCCACCATCAGAAACAAATGCCAAAGGTCAAACGCTGAGAGATTGAGATCATGTGTAAAAAAAATGGTGAAGGATGGTTCTCAATGGATGATGAAAAGTCTTCTCTCCTGATATGGTAGAAGATTGGCCTCGAACAATGATTAATTTATTAAACTTTGTGTTTTCTTTTTGGATGGCAGACTGTTATTTTGGTTTCTTCATTTTCTATTGTCTTGTCTATAGTGCTTGGGTTAGTGAACGGTTCTATATTTATTGCATGTTGTGGGCTAGTTTTTTTATAACTACAGGTTGTTTGTTGGCTAAAGGCCACATGTATCACTGACTGTAGGTGATTTTTTGCTGATGTTTATGAATTTTTTTTGGATGGCTTTGACCTAGTTGCTTAGTTGGATGGCATGATAGTTATTATATATTTTGTCCTTTTTATTTATTTGTTCACCTAATTTATATTTAGTTGTGAGGTCCCATCAAAACCCTTTCCTTTACCTATATCACAAAAAACAAAACAAAAAAAATAAAATAAAAAACAAAACCTAAGTTATAAGTTCACTCCTTTCATAGGGAGCTGAAATTCATCTCTCCCTGAGCAGACACACATTACCGAAAGGCGAGAGAATTGGATCCAGCTTAGAACAAGTAAAAAAGATGTTACGAAGACATTGTTTGGTGCTTAGAACAACTTAAAAAGATGTGGAAGTGCAGATCAACAAAATTAATTACTCCCTTGTTTTATGATATCGATCCTATCTAATCAACATCTCCGCATGAAGGCTTGAAATGAAGTTGGGAATCCTAATTAGAGCCCAATAAAATACTAAACGGGATGACCACACTCTTAGAATTTGGTTTAAATAAAATTGTCTTCTAAGCACATTAGACAAGGCATGTCGGGTCTTCACTATTGCATCTTTCTCCTCAGTATGCCTTTGAGGAAAAATGCTTGAATGAATCCTTCTTGTCTTTGTTGCAATAAATTCTCTGTAACTGTTTCACTATAAAGAGGAGCATTTGTTGCACGCATTTGTTCTATTTTGAATGTTTAAAAAGATTACTAATCTCCATATTTGTCGGCCCATTGATTTTTTATTACCAATACCAACATCTCGTTTAAAAACAGGGGTTAATTTATACATCTCCTCAACATTTGATGGATTTTCTTAACGCTAGGAATGTATTTGAGCGTAAATTCGATGCCAATTAGAACAGTTTGTTTATTACATGGAAGAATTGTGATAGGAATCTTTTATATATATGCTATACAGCTGTCTAGTTATAACATAATATTGATAAATTATGTATTCCATTCTGCAGTACTAAAAGTTTCAAATGTTTAATTAGTTTTGTTTGTAAACATTATAATTCTTAAAAAAAAGCCTACTTTTCTTCTTTCTTTTTTCTTTTCTTTTTTTTTTTTAATAGTTACGATTTAATGAAAAGAATGATTATAAAATATATATTTTATTTCATTTATAATAATTATATGATTGGATTACTCTAAGAATTATAAGACAAATAGATTTAAAAAAAAATAAATATGTTTTAAAAGTTTTGTCAATAAAAACATAGGTTTGATGGCAGACTCAATACAAATACATGATTAAATTGTAAATAGGTTGATTTCATATAAATATGAATAAGATGTAAATTTCAATATATAATACAAATATATACAAGTACAATATGCTCAACATGAAACTAAATATATACAATATTTATCCATAGATGACGTGTATACAACACCTCAAGACCATTGAAAATATCTTTCATCATTGAAAAGTGTTAAAAGCGCCAACCTTATATTTTTCATTTAATTGTTATTTCAGAACAGGGAAATGGCCACAATTCTAATAACTTAATGATTCAGAATATACAACATATAGCCGAAGGTTTCACGGAGTTATGATTTTGCATTGGATTTCAAGGGTGCCACCACTCTCGAAGATAATAGATGAAATCAGAAACATTTTCAGTTGCCTACCGTGTAAATGATAGAGTATTCGCAGCTGTCATTCCTATGATTGGGAGATTATAATATCTACGACAGTAATTTGTTACTAGTTTTGTTCTATATAGGAGAAATCTAGCAGATACAATTGTACATATATTCCTCTGTTATCATAAATTTAGAGAAATGTTTATGCTACTATTGGGTATGAACTTGTGTAAGATCCTTTGGGTGAGATTCGCAGAAAATATTCTGCTGCATAAAGGATACCATAGTTTCTGGTAGATACATAATATTTTTTTCAGCTTATCGCTGAATCTTGGAGAAATATATATAATAATGCAATACACGGAATACTGATTATGAAGCTTGCATGTGAATTTTTTTTTTCCTTTTGGGGTGGGGCGGGGGTTGGTTGGGGGACTGAGGGTTTAATTCAATTTCAAATTAGGCTTTCATTATAAGTATAGATCTTCAAAATACAATCTGAAGCTTTACAATGAACAACGTTCACATATATTTGGCACTGCAAGAAAAATTATTGAATTTTATGCAATGCATTTTGTAGATGTAATAATGTCTCGGCTACAAATTTGAAATATGTTATGAGATTTCATACCGATAAGGTGAAGAAATATGTATAAATGAACATAGTTGCACCATTCTCTACCTTGTTTATACACCTTTTCTACACCCTTTACTGAATAATTGTATTAATTACAGCACTGTAATGTGATAATATATCTAAAATTTTAGTGTAAAAAATGAGTAATCAAAACTAAAATAATAAAATAAATAAATAAATAAATAAATATAAATATATATATATATATATATATATATATATATATATATATATATATATATATAAAATTAATGGTAGATAGAAATGGTTATGTTTTTTTTTTAAAATATTGTTGTGTGGATTCAGATAAATAATTGATTTATGGTATTATTATGCATTCTTAGAGGATGAAAATATTTCACCTAATAAGAAATATATCATCTATCGTTTCTAGTTACGATTCCAGGTAAAATTCACCATATAAACAATATGCCCCCTAAATGCATTACTTATGTTTCTATACACCTTCACTCTCAAAGATGGCATAGAATAAATCTTAAATATAGATAAAGGCATTTAAAGGCGTGTGTATCGTGTTACATTTTTAGAGGATTGTTCCCCTAATCTCATAATAAATAGTGAATTGGGATGGAATTTATTACGAAGTATGTAATAACATAGTATATATTATAATTAAGTTTTAATTGAGTTATTTTTACTGGTGAGAATGTTTTGATAAATGTGATTTTTAAGCTATTAAATTTGGTTTTGGGTAAATTTTAGTAGTAAATTTTTGTTAATTTGTGAATATTTTAGTTTTAAAAATTAGTGTTTGGTAATTTTGGGGTGTAAGGAATAGCATGGATTTGTTTAAATTATTTAGATACAAGTTAGTTTTATGGATCGGTTTGTTTAAAATTTAAAATAAATTTGATATTTATAATTATATTTCACTATTAATTCAAAATTGAATTTGAGCAAATTCATTATTATATGTATTATATAATCTTCTGATGACTAAAATTTTAAAGCATATCTACATTATTGTAGCCTATCAACACTAATGTTGTCTGCCAACATAACTGTCACTAGTCTTTGATTATGTCACCCACCAGCATCCGTGGAATCCACCAACATTTACATCACTCAATAACATTCGTATCATGCAAAAACATTCATGCATACTTTTCTTGTATTTTTAAATCACTTTTACAATTTAAGAAGACATTATGTGTATTGAAGAGTTAAAATAAATAGTTTTATGGTAAAGGAGAAAGGAGCATAAAAAACTTTCTTAAACCTAAATCTTATTGAATATTTGAATTCCACTTGAAAAGTTATAAAATTTAAAATAAATAATAATCTCAATCTGATTCCATATGTAAAGTTATGGTCTTCAGAAGTTGGTAGAACATACATTACAACAACGAGCAGATGTTGACTATTGCTAGTAGATGACAACAAGTTATCAATGGAAAATAAAAAACTTGCTGCTAGATGATATTGAGTTTACTATCATCTACAATCAACTTACTATCATCCATTAGTTATTACAATGTAAGTTCTATCATCTTATGTAGGCCATAACTTTTGCATAAAAACTTGGATTGAGATGGTTTTTTTAGAAAATATATAATTCTTTGAGGGGATCCAAATATATAATCATATTTATGCTTAGGTATTTTTTTTATGCCAGTAAGAGTTCGAATCTACCAGAAACAATTGATTTTTCCTAACGATAGTACGTTAGTAAGAATTCACATAGATGCATGCCAGTGTTTACAGAGATGTTTGTCAACATCACACTAGTGCAGATGCATTTCAGGATATCTTCCATGTCTTGTCCCATTGTGGTTTTTGATTCATCTATTCACTTAAACATGTGATACTTGTTTTTACCATATATTCATAATGTATTCTTAAAATTTTACCAAAAAAAACATAAGTACATTTCTATATGGGTCACTAAAATTTAACCTAATGTGGTTCAAAAGCTATGTCAATAAGGATATATATTTAAAAGTCAAAATCTCAATGATATCAATTATATTAATTTTAATTCTTATTAAAAAATTCTTATAACGATTGTATGTTAAGTTGGTCTCTTCACCTTATGATTATTACTTTAAAATGCATAAGGGTGAAAAATTATATTAGATATATTATAAAAATTACTTACAGAATTAAATTTTAAAAAACCTTCCATGACTCAAAAAAACAAAAATAATAATAATCATAATCATATTAATCACACATTGCTAAGAATTATATTACAATGCAAAGTTAAAAATATGAAATGTAGACTAAAATAAATAATATATGGAGTTCAGAATATGCAATAGGATGTTTAAAATATGTAATTTAAAGACACATATTTAACCCATTGCATTCACTCATGTTGACCTTACATCTTATTAAGTCTTCATATACTAATGTATTACAAATTAGAAAACCATTGTCTATTTGAAAATCTCATCTTGAATTTGTTTGAATATTAGGGAATTCTCTATAGATAGATAAGGTAGCAAGGACTAATATTTTTAAAGTTTTTACATCCACTCTTAGGGATTTTTTGTTGCTTTCCCTCCACATATTAACTATGACACATCTTCCCAATCTCTTTGTATCATTTTCATATTTGAAAACAATAATAAATCCTATATAAGGAATTATACCACTTGATTTCTCTTTGAAAATAGAGCTTAAGAAGCTAATATTGGTGTATTTATACTTGATAACCTAAAACCCATGCCAAAAATTGTCCATTAATACTCTATGGAATGATATTTTAATTCACATAAAAATCCCATAGTATTTGGAAGAATAGAAATTATTAAAGTAATCATAGCATTGCTATGCAAAATTATGATCTATAAGTATATTTATTTTGATAAGTAGTTTAATTGGACCAAGATATTACTTCCAATGGTTTGTGCCATACATATCTTACCACATGTCACCAACTTGCATTTGTTTAATATTATTCTTATTTAGCACTTATCTTACAAGTATTTATTGTAATGATGAATATATCCATACATCCTTGATGCACTACCTTAAAGATTATAAATCCTTAAAATTTAAATAGAAAAACCATAAAATTAAGTTTTAATCTTATTAAAATATTAAGAAATATGTTATAAAGTATCGAAATCACATAGCATTACACTACATAGTAGTATATCACTAATTGAGTACACACACACATAGATGGTAGAACCACGTGTCATTTTAGCCCTCTTTCAAATATTATAATGTTGATACTGCTAAACCACTTAGAGGAGTTGGTTGAGGTTATCTCAACCCTTCCTTTCTATTAGATTTTTATACTAAAAAATAGTATAAAAAATGGATCCAAGGTTGCAAGGTTAATGCAAATGAATTTTAACCTATGCATAGGAGCAAGCCTACATAATTCCAAATAGTACCTATCTAAAGTCATCCATAGATATTAGTAATAGAACAAACTAACAATTCTAACAAGAACATATTTAATAGACATGAAGGAACATTGGTTACCACATGCAACCATGCATTATAAATCTATCCGAACATGTTCTATCTATCACTTTATAGATTCGTGAAACCACAAACCTATTCTAGATGACTTATTTTAAATTTGAACCATCACATACTAGAATATATTATAAATAAAGCATGTAATATATCCTCTTGGTCATTTATTTTAATAGTAACTATATTATATAAATCATGCATTGTAAATTATGTTCAAATTTGTGTAATTTAGTGTATATTATATTATATGATCTGAATTGATTCAAACTTATTTTAATCAAGAATGCATGTGACTGTGATGAGAAAAAATTAAGAGAAGTGGCTTTTAATAGTGGATGAAGAGATTATAGCTAAAAAAATTGATGTAAATTATGATTTTTTACATTTATTATGGTGGAACTTACCTTACATAAAACATGTCTAATGTGAAAAAAACATCAAGTTATGCAACAGACACATTTAAACCACCCTTCATGTCTATTTTTATATTTTTTAATTGTAAATTTTTAAAAAAAATAATACTCTATAAAAATAATTAAAACACAAACCCCACCATCATGAATCTCAATGTGGGATAGAAAAGTTAGACTAAACAAAGCGAAGGGGAACCAACATTGTATGCTAGATTGCCTATAGAAAAAATTGAAGTGGAGCTAACACAGCGTGCTGATTTTGGGTAACACCATTGTCTACCCATGAAATGCATCATGAATTGAGATGAAAATCATAATTGAAATATTTCCTATTGATGTATTCAAAAGTATCAATCCATGTCCACCCATCATTACATGTTATTTATCCAAGAAAAAGTGAATTTTGGCTATATTGAGAGATTTAGACTTATGAATGAATAAAATAAAAGACAAATCTAAATGTATTGAATTTGTGTGAATTTAAAATATAAAAGTATAACTGAGATTAAAAGCTTGAAATCTATGAGAAAAAATAAAAAGATGAAATGGGAAAACATTATTGTGATTATATTCTTAATGGTAGCAGGTGATATTGGTGACAGTATCAATAGGGCAAAGTGCCATGGGAGTAGAAGTCTGGGAACATGTTGATAGTTTACTGTGGCAAGAAAATGAGGTAAAATTCGCCCACATCATTTTTGTAAATGGTCATCATTAAAATTGTATTTAATATTTAATATTTATTTGTTTGTTTATTTATTAAATTTTTTGGTTTGTTGTGTATAGGAAATAATTAAAATTATTTGAAGAAAATAGAATAAAAGTGTTGGAAGAGATAAATAATTCAAATCAGTAAAACAAGGAGTAGTCTTCTAAAGGATATGTTAGAATGGGACACAATTAAGGATTGATCTGGATAGGATTAAATGGATAATGATATTACATGTGTGTATTTTCAAAATCAAATATGAGCTAGGAAAATCAATTACTTAACAATAGAAAGATTACAATATCAAAATTAACATCATTAATCATAATTTTTTTAGCAATATACATTATATAGTTGAAAGATAAACATTTCCTAACATCCTTATAAATGTGAGAGTATCTTTCACAGTGATCTATAATGACATATAAGCAAGCTAACTAAATATGTGTAGGGAAAAATCATTAAATATAAAAAAAACTATACTAGAACCTACTTAAATGTAGCTTATATGGGTAGAAGAATAGGGTCCTGACATAAAGGAATAATGAGGTACCTATGTACATATAAATTCCTCTGAAAAGAAGATGTTAGAGTTGTCTAAACCCTCAAAAAAAATACAAATGAAGATATTTGATCTCAGTGAAGGGTTTGGTGAATATGTCAATAATTATATTTTTTTAATCTATATATAACCTAAGTCAATGACGTACTCATGGATGAGGCCATGAATTAAATTCATATGAATCTTAATATGCTTGGTCTATTGATGGAGGATAGATTCCTATATATCTAGATAGTGATTTGGTTATCACATAAGATGACTGTTGGTCATTAAAAATAGATGCCAAATGAAATGAGAATCCCCCAAAACTAAATATCCTCCATGGCAAAATTAATAGTTCATCTATATTCGATTTCAGTATACTATAAATCAATAACACTCTGCTTCTTACTTGACTCACTAATCAACCCTAAACCAATAAAAAATAATAGTCTCAAGTAGATTTATGATAATGAATATCATTATCCCAATCTCAATCTATGTAACTAACCATGTCAACATTAATTACTTCTACATAATGAATCCAAAACTATGAGTATATTGAATTTAGTGGAGAATTTCCTTAGTTTTTTTCCAATGCAACTCATGCGGTTCCTGCATAAATATAGAGACCATGCCCATTGTATATGAAATATCATGTATAGTGTGCATAATCTAGATGATTTTACCATCAACTTATGGATACGAGGTAACATCAACCAAAGGAAATAGGCAATCACCACCAAAATTCATACTAGATAAAAAGGGGGTTTGATTTGGATTACATTTAGTCATATTAAACCATGCAATAAAATCAAGAATATACTTGGATTGTGCAATAGTGATCCAATAATCAGTATGGGAAATTTCAATCCTTAAGAAGTGATGCCACAAGCCCAAGTTAGTCATGAAAAACCTTTTAGAGAAAGCAATTTTCATTACCTCAATGGTAGATGAATAACTCCCTATGTTCATCAGGTAATCCACATAGAGAACCTAGATTGATAGTGAATCATCATGTCTCAAAATATAGATATTCATATTAAAATGACATTTGGTGAACCCAAATGAAAGAATAAATAAGTTCATCTTGGCATGCCAAGCTCGATGAGTTTATTTGAGGCCATAGATAGATTTATGACGTTTTCAAATAAAGTAGGATTATTCTATAAATAATTATGGTTATTTTATGTAAATTTCTTCTCTGATGTCACTGTGAATAAAGGCACTTCTCACGTTCATCAAATGAACATCCCAATGATGTGACGTGGCTATAGAAACACTGAGTTAGATTGAGTTCATTTTAGTAATGAGGGAAAACATCTAAGTATAGTCAATCCCATGTATCTGAGAAAAACCCTTTACTACTAAATGTGCTTTTATCTTTTTTATGGACCCATCTACTATAAATTTTGTTTAGTAGAGCCATCTACATCGAACACGTTTCCTTTCTTCAAGAAGATGGACTAATCCTCAAGTATTGTTCCTCAAAAAGGAACCATATTCCTCTTCCATAGTATTATCCTACTCAAAATTGTCTCATGTATATCAAAATGACTATGGATTTGAAGTAAATGTAATGAAATCATGTGGGACAATTTGTAATTATTAATGTGTTCCCCTATTATATGATAGATATTCAACCCATTGGCTAGTACTTTGTAGTGTCTATCTAGCCCAAAGTAGACCAATGTTCATAGGGTTTGGAAGAGATTCCTTGTCATTTAAAGTTATTATAGGAGAAGAAGGAGGTGAGTTATCATAACTAGTCTCATTTCTATAACTAGAAGATGAATTCAATTCATTACAAATCTACTCAGGCGAATCTAAATTAATAGAATAGTCAATAAATACTAATGCATTTAAGAAAAGGAGAGACGTGTCAAGTGTGTAGTCTAAAGGACCTTCTTTTAATTAAAAATTCATCTAAATGAATAACCCATAAATGGTGAGATATATAATCTTGTATCCCTTATCACCATCATGATATCAAATTAATATGCAATGCTGACTATGAGGTTACATTATCTTAAGTTTATTTTTAAAAATTTAGGCCATAGAAAATGATCCAAACACTTAGAATTGATTAACTATGGGTTTTCAAATGATCCAACATTTGAAGAGAGTGAATCCCTTTAATTATTTATGAGGAATTCTATTCTAGATATAATAAGCAAATTAGTTGGCTTGGCCCAATACAAAGGTAAAAGAGACTTAGATTGTATCATACAGTTGTCCATTTATTTAATATACTTGTTCTTAAAACTTGTAACACTATTATATTGAGGATTATATATAAATATACATTATAGTTCAATCAAATCTGATGTTCAAAATAGTTTAAAATGATTACTGAAATACTCACCACCATTATCGATGTGTAAAACCTTGATGGCTTTGCCTAGATAATTTTTTACAAGCATTTTGATGTTTTACAATTGATCAAACACCTCATATTTTTACTTAAGTACACCAAAGTATACCTAAACAAATTATCGATAAAAGTAACCATGTATTTAGTCCTATTGAATTAAGCTGCTAGAAATGATCCAATAATGTCACTATGAACTAGCTCTAATATCTATGGAGCTATCCATGATTTGTCTTCATCATATTTATCTTCTAAGTTTTTACTAACTATGCAAATTTGAAAAAATCCATAAAAAAATAAATATGTGGCAACCCTAAAACCATGTCATGTCAACTGAGTTACTCCAAGTGGTGATAGTTGAGATGGCTACATCACTCATATCATAATTTACTCACCCAATATGAATGAGTGAGCAGTGCAATATAGGGTTGATCATTTGAAAAATATGATAAAATATACAATCATGACTTGTGATCTAATTTCCCAAATACAATTCTGCATCCATTGTTTTCTTCCCTAGTAACCACTAAATTTGGTGTGAAGTCAACTCTCTTACCCAAATAGATGTGAGTTATAAGATAAACAGATAGGAAATTGGTTGATATATGAGGGAACACATAGAAAATAATGAAATATCCAATCATTGAAATGAGCAGATCCTCTCTCATTAACTTAAGTGAAATTATCATCACCTAACAATAAGGAAGGCATATAACAAGGGTTAAAGGACTAGAACATGTCATGTGTTGAAGCCATGTGGTTTGAAGCACCATAGTCAATTACCCATGTGTAAGGTTGGGATAGAAATACAACAAGTGTTTTCCCTTATCTTTACCCTTTATATTGTCTTCGTTATTAGAAATATCATATGTTTATTGACTCTAATTGGTTGAATAAATGACACTGATATTGTGCTTCTTGAGTATCTTACTTAGTTGGTCAATCTACTTCTTCATTCTTTTAGATTCATCGTGCCTAGATTTCTTGCATTAGGTATATGTGAGTCACTCATTTTTGGGTTTCTCATCTGAAGAGGATGACCTTTTTTATGCTTTATAATTAGCATTAGATTTATGTCCCTTATTTGGACTAGATCCTTCTTGTTCTATTTTGTCTCCTTACTTCAAGAAGCTTTCTTTTTATCATGACTCAAAATAATGGCATGCGATTTGGAAGACTTTAGTGTACCCATTTGAATATTTTTTTCTTACTCCCAAGTCAAGTTAGAAGCAAAGTCATCAAAGGATGATATAATACATGTATCTCCAAGGGAATTCTTGGTGATGTGAAAGGTAGAAACTAAGACATAATAGTCATATCCTAATTTTGAAAGGATGGAATGAATCAAATAAGTATATTTTTATCAAAGCTACACAATTTTAACTACAATTTGAGTGATATAATTTTTTTGAAGGACTCGTTTATAGTATCAAAATTTCTTGGGATCAAACTAATGAGTTCATTCTCCAAATTATGACCTACTTCCCAAAGGTTTCTTATAAATTGGTCTAGACTTCATTAGGAGTCATTGTAGATTTAATATGAAGGAACAGGTCATGAGACATAGACATGCATAGTAGACCATAGGCTTTGTTTATTTTGTTAAAATAATTCATCTTCTCTACACCAAGTGTCATTTCATTTTTTGTACCCATAATAATTTGGGGTTAGTTTTTACTCCTGAATAATATTTGAACTTGGGTTTTCCATCTATGATAGTTCAATGATAAAAGAAGTGAAACATGACTCTGATCGATGGTGTAGAAAGGACGTATGTGTAAAAAATGATAATGATATGAAACCCCCTTAAATAGGTAAAGATTAAATTTTATAACTCACAATAATATTACCAATACATAGAGATAAAAAAATTACACTTTTTGAAAAAGCTATGCCTAAAAATTTCATTCGCTAAATGTTATAGGAGTGATGCCACTCCAAATTTGGCTCTAATTTGCCAATGAATAGTGTCGTAATTTGACATAAATTTGACATCCACATAGTTGTCATCATATTTTTGGAGTCCCTTAGTAGTAAGTGGAGTTTTCTATTAGAGGTATAATCAATGATTGTAGTTGTTAAAAATTATGATTTATGGGAGTAGTTTTATTTTTTTAGGTGTGTAAAAGTTTGGCCAAAATTTTTGAGAAAAAGTTAACTTCAATTGGGTTGGTTGTGACCAAAGGATACTTTGCCATATGACTTGGGGACCAATGGCTAAGATGGGAGTAGTTTAAACTGCAAGATATGACTAGGAGAGTAATGTCACTCCAAATTTGGCTCTAATTTGCCAATGAATAGTGTCATAATTTAACCTAAATTTGACATCCCGATAGTTGTCATCAGATTTTTGGAATCCCTTAGTAGTTGGTGGACTTTTTTTTATTAGAGGTACATCTAATGATTGTAGTTTTTAGAAATTATGACCTTACTTATATTTGTTAGGGTTTGGGATTGTATCTATAGGCAAAAGTCTTGATAAGCCAAACTTGGAGACATCAAAGGAAGGATTCCCTTTTCAAGTCATCAAACATGGGGATTACAGGAGCAATCAAGAGTTCTGATAGGTGCATGTAGGAACAAAATCTATAATGAGTATGAAAATATTCAATCCATTATACCTCTAAAAATCTACCCAATATACACTAAGAATCTATAAAACTATTGAAAAACCTAGAAATGATTTTTTGTTGAGGACCTTGAATAGTACAAATTTACGTGAAATCAAGGAAAATGCCTTCAAAACCTCTAAAATGGTTAAAATCAACTGTTAAAAAACTAGGTTGTATTTATAATTGATTATAGGGTTTTAACACTTCTAAATCTAATGGCACAAGCTGTTTTGCATAAAAACCTATAAGAAAAAATTTGAACAACATGAGACACATTTCTATTGTTATTTTTTAAAATTTGGATCAATAGAGGACCTTAGTATTGAGAAAATATAGTGTGAACATATATTGGTGAGTATTATTATATAAGTAATTTGGTTGAACAAATCAGGCAGAGTAACATAATACATGGGATATTAGTTGCTAGAACAACCATCCTATATTATTGATAGGGGTTGTTAGTTGTTAGTTGTTGTTAGAATAACTAACCTAATATTAGAGAGTGATATTCCTATATAATTGTAAAAGATTGATTAATAACATAATAAAGTTGATTGACCAAAATATTATGCTCTGCACTTTTGAACTTCGATTCCTTCATGCAAAATGGATAAAATCCTCACAATGGTATCAGAGAAATTTTATTGAACCTCTTTTGTTTCCCTCCATCCAATTATTCTTGCATCCAATAGTTTGTATACTATAATGTTGTGGTCTGGACCATGTGCAACCATTGTTATGTCTGTATATTTACTTGTATATTACCAATCTGTTTCAAAGCAGACCTTGTACAAGTTCTTGGCATTCAATGATCATCTACTCTCTCTTTCACATTGTTCATTATTTTCATTGTGTTTCACTCCATTATTTTCAGTCTTCATTCCAAAAATTTTACAAAAATGAAAAATATTTTTGTTGATTTTATATATATATAATTGTTATTTTTACATATTGCAAGATTTTTGCATTGTGAAAATATAATTAAGATATACAAACTGATAAGATCTCATGCATTGGATCGATTCTCTACTCTTCCCATATCGGAGATAGACATCGCCTCAACTCACTTGGATTCATCTTTAGAGTATTTGCCTAATGAAATTGACAAAGAATTGCTGAGTATGTAGCTATAGATCCACACATCTTATTAATGACATCATGCTTCAAAGTATACATATATGGTTTGATTATATTTCAGATCTACAAAAGAAGGTCGTATATTTACAGTGTATTTGCATTTGGTCAAATTTTCAAGATAGCTATGGCATCTTGGTCAATTGTGGTTCAACCTATTGGATTGTGCTATCTTCAAACGATGTCACCTCACCTCCTACAATTCTCTATGATCTGGATCTATCATTTAGCTCGGGTTTCCCCTCCACAGCTTTTTTAAACTCAAACTCCTTCTTCATAACTTGTCGCCTTCTCGTGACCCCAGTGTTGGTTTATTACACCACTCCCCTTGGCATTGAAGATCTGCATCGATGATTTGATTGCTCTGTAACTCATTTAGGCTTCTAAACAGTGAACTATCTCTCTCAATAACAACAACAACAACAGTCCTCTCGACATTTCCTCCAAGACCTACAAATAATCTGCATCCCATATCGAGCTCCTCTCCACACGGCGACGATGTCAAAATCTCTATTCCCATCGGCAATAGAGGTTAATAATAGAAAGTACGAATTTTTAGGATTTATCTTTTATTTTAAGTTTGTGATATGTCATGTTTTGTTTTATTATATTTCGTTTTTAGCATCCATTTTAAGTTTTGTGAATCATTGCATTTGTTTTATATTTTTTAAAGTAATGTTTTGTATTTAGATTTATTTACGGTTTGATTTTATAGTGCTTTAATTTCTTAAAATATTTTTGTTGATTTTTATTAAGTGTTTTTTTTTTAGGTTTTGATATTTAAAGTTTTGTTTTACTGATTATGTTTATATTTTTGTTTTTATTATTTGTTTGGTTTTATAATAAGTCATTATATTAGTGATATTGTGTGTTTTTTTAAAAAAAAAATCCAAAAGTCAATTAAATTTTACACTTAGGTTTTATAGATGTCATTGTCTTATGTCATGACAAAGTCTATAGTTTTGTGTTGTCACTATTTATATTGTGTGTCTATTATCATAGTCTAGAGTTCTAAAATAAATTTTGAGAGGTTTTTTTCAATAAAAATCTTATCAAGCTCCTTAATGTGTGTAATTGAATACATTATCGGTTAAAACTGGCATTCGATTTTCTCATTCCTAAGTTCACATTGAAGGAGGGAATATTGAGAAAATAAAGTGTTAACTTATATTAAGTGTGAACATATATTTTGAGTATTATTATGTAAGTGATTTGGTTGAGCAAATCACGTAGAGTAAAATAATACAGGGATATTAGTTGTTAGAACAACCATCTTATATTTATGATAGGGGTTGTTAGTTGTTAGTTATTTCTAGAAAAAATAACCTAATATTAAAGAGGGATATTTCTATATAATTGTAAAGTTTTGATTAATAAAATAATTAATTTTATTGACCAAAATATTATGTTTTGCACTTCCAAGCTTCGACTCCATGTAATATGGGTTAAATCCTAACACTTAGAAGAAGAGAAAAATCTGTAAAAAGGTGAATCATCAATATGTTAGATCAATAAATGAAAAATCTATGACATCCAAGGTAAAACACAAAATTTCAAAATATGAACAATGACATTTGACTAGCAGAATAGATATGATACTAAGCTAGAATAGGACATAATCGACTATTGATTTAGATATGATTGAATGTCTAATAAAGTTACCTATGTGTAGTATCAAAATAAAAAATGAGCAAGGTAAAACAATTATTTAAGAGGAGAAAGATTGTCATATTACCATTAGCATCATCAATAAAGGATACAATAATTTATTTTAAATACATAATAAATTTTATACTTTATCATTCAATCTTTGAGAAATATAAATGATAATGAAATACATGGGATGCTGATTATGAATATTTTATCTGAGGTTTGTTGTTGTTTATTTTTCATGTTTTTAAAATTATAATTGAAATTAACATTTGATTTTAAGTATAGATCTTCAAAATCCAATCTGAAGCTTTATAATGAACAACGTGTATTTTACATTACAAGTAAAACCATTGAAGGTTACGTAGTGCATATGGTACATTTAATAATGTCTCAGCTACAAATTTCAAATATATTATGAACTTTCATACCGATAAGGTGAAGAAATATGTATGAATGAACATAGTTGTACCATTCTCTATCTTTTTTATATAAATTTTCTACACCCCTGAATAAATGATGATATGGATTACAATCTTATAATGTGATGATATATCTAAAAATTAAATTTCATTATGAAGTAATCAAAACTACAAAATCTATAGAGGTAAATTCGATAAATACGAAAATATAAAATTATTATTAAATAGAAATGGTTGTGTTTTTTTTAAAAAAAATATTATTACTGTGTAGATTTATAAAAATAATCAATTTATGGTATTATTATGCATTCTTAGAGGTTGAAAATATTTCACTTGGTAAGAAATATATCATCTATAAGTATGCATAACGACACCTTCACTGTCAAAGAAGGCATAGAAGAAATCTTAAACTTAGATAAAGGCGGGTGTATATTATTACATTTTGGAGGAGTATTCCCCTACTCTTATAGTAAATAGTGAATTGGGATGGATTTTGTTATAAAGTATGTAATAACCTAGTATATATTATAATTGGGTTGTTAATGTGTTATTTTTACGTCAATAAATGCGGTTCCAAATATTTGTCAATATGAATAGATATTTGAAGGTGAAAATCCCAATGTTAGTGATTATATTAATTTTTATTCTTATTAAAAAAATTCTACAGTGATTGTGTATTAATTTAGTCTTTTTATCTTGTGATTAAAAACTAAAATATATAAAAATGAAAATTCGCATTATGAATTTAAAAAAAATTAATTATTGAATTAAAATTTTATAATCTTTTCATTCTTCAACACAAATAAATAATTTACACAAAATTTTATTTGTAAGAATTATGATATAATGAAAAGTTTAAAATATAAAATACAAAATTCAATATATAAAATATAAAGTTCAAATATGCAATGTGATGTTCAAAATATGTAATTCAAAGACAAATGTTTAACCCGTTGAATTTTCTCATTTTGAGCTTACATCTTACTCAGTCTTCATATACTGATGTATTACAACATAGAAAACCATTCTCTATTCAAAAATATCATCTTGACATTATTTGGATATTAACGCATTCTTTACAGAGAGATAAGGTTGTGGGGACTGATATTTGTTATGTTTTTACATCTATTCTTAGGTAGCTTGTTTGGTTCTCCTCCATATAATAACTATGACATATCTTCTTAATCTCATTTATCATTTGCATATTTGAAAACAACAATAATTTCTGTATAAGGAATTACATCACTTGATTTCTCTTGGCAAATAGAGCTTAAGATGCCAATATTGGTGTATTTATACCTAATAACCTAAACCCAAACCGACATTTATCCATTACTTGTCTATGGAGTGAGATTTTCCTTCATGTAAAAATTCCAATGAATTTGGAGGCATCAAAATTGTTAAAGAAATCATAGCATTTCTATGAAAAATTACCCTATATAAGTATATATGTTTTGATAAGTTGTTTAATGGGATTAATAAATCCATTCCAATGGTTTGCTCCATGGATATCTTGTTACATGTCATCAAGTTGTACTTGCCTAAGCTTATTCCTATTTAGTATTCATATAACCATTATTTATTTTGGTGATAAATATATCTAAATGTTCTTGATGCAGTACCTTAAAGATTCCAAACCTCCAAAATTTCAAAGGATCAACCATCAAACCAAGTTTTAATATAGTTGAAATGTCAAATGATGGGCTGTAAAGTGTCAAAATCCATATAGGTTTGCACTATATACTAGTATATCACTGATTAAATACACATAGTTAAGTGGAATAAATGTGTGATTTTGACCCTCTTTAGAGTATTGGAATGTAAGTATTACTTGACCATTCAATGTGTTTGTTGAATATTTTGTCGATCAGTGTACTGATAAACAAAATAGGTCTAATAAGCCAAAGTAGGAAGATTAGTCATCCAAATGTGTAGGTTTACCACATCAGAAGGGGATTGATCTCTCCTCTCATCAAGGGGAGGTTTCCTATAGATAAGCTATATATATATATATAAATAGAAAAGAATACTCATGGGTAGGACAAACCATCCATCTCTCTTTTTTCAGAGATGATGCATGCGGATCAAAGGAAAAACTCAAGGAAAATGACAGATAGTACTCCTCTTCTTTCAGAAGTACTATTCAACAAACCACAAGAATACTCCTGGTAGTAACAGAAAAATGTAGCAAAGGATGTAATAACCAACAAATTGAGATGCAACACAAAGTTTCCACCTGAATTGCTCAAGAGTAAGATATGAAGGACAATGAGGGCACAAAGTTGTCTAAAATTCATTTACACAAAAATGAAAAGAAAACACACTAAAGGTAATTATGGGGGCACAAAGTCTCTCCACACTTGGCTCTTTAGGACACCTTCCTAACTGCTTTCACTAATTCTACTTGTAGAATTAAAGGAATAGAAGAAATATTAAGGAAAAAGTCATAAGAACAATTTCCTCAACAACAAAGATATCACAACACAAAGTCAGAAAAATCACTTGCTTTCTTATTCCAATAACAAAATATGATCAACAAACTGAGCTTAAAGTCTCAAAAAATGCCTTTCAGTTTGGGTAGAGTTTTGTTTAGATTGTCAAAAAGAGATATATTTACAATAGAAGAGAGTCCCTTATATAGCTTGTTCAAGAAGGACTCAGGAACAGTAACACATCATGTTGCGTTGGAATCTGTTAAGAAAATATGCTATAACTTAGGGGCATTTTACCCATTTGATTTTATCAATGCAGGGAAACAAGTCAAACTTATTGAAAGTTTGCAACTTTCAATGTCCACATAGTGATCTAATCTTACCTTCATCATTCCTCCTTTTCTGGTTAATTGAATCAGGTCCTAGATTCAGTTTGTTGTTCTATTCTTTCCTCACTTTTTGTTGGTCTTGGCCTTGAAGTCTATAAATGCATTTTGTTCTGTAGGTTCAAAGGATCAATGGTTATCTTGTTATCTTGAATTTGATGTTCACACACACGTCACTATGTTTTCAACAATTAGTTTGTTGTGTTGAATTTGATGTCTTTGGGTGCATCACCCCTTGGTCCTCTTTTAGATCTCTATTTGGCACTTTTTCAGATTGGACTTGCCCTTTTGGGCCTTTAGAAATGACCCCTGAATGTCCTTTAGGCTTCTTGTTTTACATCCTTCCCAAAGGGAAGGTGACCCTTTAGCTTCAAGAAGTACCCTTTAAGTTGGCAGCTGAGAGTCCCCCACAAGGGCACTTGCCCTTTGGGGTCCTTCGATGACCCTTTACAAATTCTCGCAAATAACTCCCATGGGTACTTCCCTGGGATTTTCCCTGAGCAAATTCTTGCAAACAAATTATCTACAAAAATTTCCCACAGACAAAAAGTCTGCAGAAATTATTTCATTTGCCAATACACAAATTCCTTTGGGTTTCTTGCTTTCGTGACTTCTCAGAATTCTTTCAGACCTTTTGTCTAAAATAATTGTGCCTTAGGCTTTGCCTTAGTCTTTTTTAAAATGACCCTTCTGAAGAGTATTTTCATTGACCAAGTGCCCTGTGCAAGGGCACTTGTCCTTCGAGAGGCCTTTTGAACTTTGGCGATGAACCAACTATTGAACCCTTCCATTGAACCACAGCTTCGAACCAATTGTTGAATCTAGGCTTTGAACCAAAATGGTTCAAGCTGATGAACCCTTTGTTTGAACCAACCATTAAACCACTTCGTTGAACCAATCAGTTGAACCAAGCTTTAAACCAAAATGGTTCAAGCTGATGGTTTAATTGAATTAAGCAAGCTGATGAAATGCTCCATTGAACCAAGAGATTGAACCTTTTCTTGGAACCAAGACGTTGAGTTCTATCAAAGCCTAGACTCGACTGATGAACTATTTGATTGAACCAAAGGATAAATGAAAGCATTGAAACAAAGCAGATGAACCAAATGAGTGAAACAAAGTGTTGAACCACTTGATTAAACCTACCTTTGAACCATTTGATGTTGAACCAAAGGATGAACCAAATGTTGAACCTGCTGCTGATGCTTGCCGATGGAGATTTTTTTTTAAACCAAGGCACTGAACCAATCATGAAAATGATCAATTTTTAGAAACTAATTCTTTTGGTTGCACCCACCTATAGAAGCCTTTGAACCTACCTACAGACTCCGTAAATTTTCTCTTCCTATTGAGTCCATAGATTCAAGCCTACAGAGTCCATAGATTTGAACCTGTAGAGTCCATAGATTTAAGCTTGAAGAGTTCGTAGATTTATGAGAATATTGAAAAATGAGGAATTTGAATGCCCAGGACAAACATTAAAAAGGAAAGAGACAATTTTGGTCTGTAGGACCAAAATGGTTCAAATGTTGTCCCAAAAATGAGTGATATTTTAAGGGGACAACAACTGGCTCCAATTGGGGAACTTCTGTCAATTGCAAAAAGAATTGAAAGGAGTAGAATCTAGAAACTCTAGTGTCTTCATGTGTACCATTGGGTTACAGAGTCATGCTACCCAGAAATGAAAGGCATCAAAAATATAAACAAATAAAACAAAATAGAATTAAAAACTATACAAATTTACATATATACAGATGAAATGATATGATACTTCAAGAATTAAAGTTTTTAGATGCTGCTTCTTGGGAGATAGTGGAAATAGTACTCTATCCTGATAAACTAGCAAGAAGAAATTTTGCCCTCAAAAATGGTGACGAGTGAACGGAGCTCTCCACCAGGAAACCAATTTTTTGTGTCTTATTCTTGGCCTTTCCTTCTTCTTGTTTCAAGGTAGGATGTGGTCTTCAAATCTCAAACCAAAACTCCTTACTCTCTTGGTGAAGGATTCCTTTGCCTGATTTTGATTTGCAGTAGCATGGTCTACCATCATAGCTTGTTGTTCTACTAGTCCAGTCTAGCACATGATTGGATTGTCCATATCAAACTCCTAAAAAACTATCAAATTAACATCTCATTTGATGTGAAGGAGTTTGACTTCATCATCTTGAGAAATCTTCAATTTAAGCAATAAAGATTCACATCCAGCTATGTTTTTGGTGTTACTGACTTGTAAATTGCATGAAGGAAGAATATCTCTTTGAGGAGATATCAACACAGTCCTAACTCCATCATTGGTGGAAAAATTACTGTCATCATCAGAAGCTGATCTCGTATCAGATTTCTCTTCATTAGAGATGGAAGATCCTTCCTTGTTTATACTGTGCTCTACCAATTTTCTTGGATTGTCAGCTACAAGAATTTCATCTATAAAAACATTAACATCCTCTATGGTAAATAAATAATTACCCCTGCTTGGGGGAGGAAGGCGATTCTGTTGCCCCTAATTCTTGGCAACATTGCCCTGATATGACTGATTTGGGAATGTCATTCTATATGAAGGAGCATAAGACATTCCTTGAGCCATTTGATTTTTGAGAGCAATCAACTCATTTGCTAATTTTTGCACTATTAAATCTATGGTGCCTGTAGATTCATATTCAGAAGATGATGAAGCTCTATTTCTATCTAGATCTCTTCTTATCTTCCCTGCTAAGATGAGATCATCTTCTACCTCAGTGGCCAAAAGTTGAGTTGTAGCAAGATCTATTTGACCAGCACGTCTCAAGAGAAAACTTACTTCAGGTAGCTGAGAATTAATGAAAAACTATTTGAGATTCTCAGCTATAGGTCTAGCAATTACAGGGATTCTATTTCTCAATTTTTCAAATTTGGCTATAAAGTCTCTCATAGGCTCATGAGTCTCTTTCTTCATCTATGTAAGTTGAGCCAAAAGTGCATGTGCATCATCTACAAGTTTGAATCTGGCTTCAAGCTTAGCTTTGAGAGTATTCCAATCAGTCACTGACCGAGCCTGTAGATGATTAAACCAATCTACAATAGTACCTTGTAATGTCTCTATAAAAAGCCTGACTACTACATCTTCAAATTCTATTTTGATTACTCCACAAGCTATGTTAAATGCTACAATATGTTCATCAGGATGAACTTTCCCATCACCATAGAACTTGGGGAAGTTCTTCCTTGAACTGCATGGAAGCTCATGTAGAGGTGGAGTAAGATTGAGAGGACCAAAATCATTACCCTAGGGGCCTTGAAATGCCATTGTAGGATTATGAAAAGGAGGGATAACAAATCTTAGAGGTGTAACTATAGGTAAAGCTTTATCAATAGTAGAAGTAGATACTTCATCTAGCAATGGAGATCTAAGTTTAGTAAGAGAAAAATTCTTGGTTCATTGGAGATGAGATGGTGAAGGAAAAAGATCAAAATCACTTTGTTGTACCAACTCGAACACAGGTCCAACAATACCTTTAGCCCTTTGGCTTTGTGTATACCTTGAATCTGCTAAATTGTGAAATAGAAATGGGAAAAGAACTGACCTTGCTCTAGTTAAAGCTTTAGACTTTAAACTGTGTGTTCTTTCTCAATTAGTATGGAGGTGAATGGATAGATTATAAATGGATAATAGATATTATAACCCCAGCATAGTCGCTAAAAACTATTGTGTGAGGTTAGGAGGAAAATTTTAACAATGGGAAAACATTGGAGTAGTTCACTCTTCCATAGCGGAGTACAATGGATAGGTTATAACAATAATGGATAAGACAAGTAATGGAATTTCTAGAATCTATAATGGATAAGGGTTATAATGATAATTGGTTAGACATAGGTGATGTTTCAATCTAAAACTTGAGGTTCCAAATTGCATAAAATTATGTATATCCTCATTAGAGTTGCCAAAAATTGTTGGTTGAATATTTTGTCGATCAACATATTGATAAACAAAATAGGTCTGATTAGCCAAAGTAGGAAGATTAGTCATCCAAATGTGTAGGTTTACCACATCAGAAGGGGACTTATCTCTCCTCTCGTTAAGGAGAGGTTCCCTATATATATATATATATATATATATATATATATATATATAAACAGAAAATTATACACATGGGTAGGTCAAACCATCCATCTCTCTTTTTTTAGAGATGATGCATGCGGATCAAAGGAAAAACTCAAGAGAAATGATAGACATTACTCCTCTTCTTTCAAAATTACTATTCAACAAACCACAAGAATACTCCTGGTAGTAAAAACAAAATGTAGCAAAGGATGTAATAACTAGCAAATTGAGATGCAGCATAAAGTCTCCACCTGAATTGCTCAAGAGTAAGATATGAAGGACAATGAGGGCACAAAGTCATCCCAAAGTCATTTACACAGAAATGAAAATAGAACACACTAAAGGCAATTATGGGGGCACAAAGTCTCTCCACACTTGACTCTGTAGGACGCCTTTCGGATTGTTGTCACTAATTTTGCTTGTTAAATTAAAAGAATAAAAGATATATTAAGGAAAAATACATAAGAACAATTTCCCCAACAACAAAGATATCACAACACAAAGTCTAAAAAATCACTTGCTTTCTTATTTCAATAACAAAATATGATCAACAAACTGAGCTCAAAGTCTCAGAAAATGCCTTTCAATTTAGGCAGAGTTTTGTTCTGATTGTCAAAAAGAGATTTATTTACAATAGAAGAGAGTCCCTTACATAGCTTATTCAAGAAGGACTCGAGAACAGTAACACATCATGTTGCATTGGAATCTGTTATAAAAATAGGTTGGAACTTAGGGGTGTTTTACCCATTTGATTTTATCAATGCAGGGAAACAAGTCACGCTTATTGAAAGTTTGTAACTTTCAATGTCCACTTGGCGATCTAATCTTACCTTCATCCTTCCTCCTTTTCTGCTTAATTGAATCAGGTCCTTAATTTAGTTTGCTATTTTGTTCTTTCCTCACTTTCTACCAGTCTTGGCCTTAAAGTCTGTGAATGCGTTCAGGTCTATAAGTTCAAAGGATCAATAGTTATCTTGTTGTCTTGTCTTGAATTTGATGTTTGCACGCCTGTCACTATGTTTTCAATGATTAGTTCACTATGTTGAATTTGACGTCTTCGGGTGCATCACCCCTTGGTCTTCTTTCAGCTCTCTATTTGGCACTTTTTTGGATTGGACTTGCCCTTTTCAGCCTTAAGAAATGACCCCTGAATGGCCTTCAGGCTTCTTGTTTTACATCCTTCTCGAAGGGAAGGTGACCCTTCAGCTTCAGGAAGTGCCCTTTAAGTTAGCAGTCGAGAGTCCCCTGCAAGGGCACCTACCCTTCAGGGTCCTTTGGTGGTCCTTCACAAATTCCCACAGGTACTTTCCCTAGGCTTTTCCCCAGGAAAATTCCCATAGTCAATTCTCGCAAATATATTATCTGCGAAAATTTCCTGCCAGACAAAAAGTCTATGAAATTTATTCTGTTTACCAATATACAAATTCCTTCAGGTTTCTTTCTTCTCTAACTTCTCAAAATTCTTTTGGACTTTTTGTCTGAAAGAATTGTGCCTTAGACTTTGCCTTAGTCTTTTTGAAAATGACCTTTCTGAAGGGTATTTTTGTTGACCAACTACCCTCTGTAAGGGCACTTGTCTTTCGAGAGGCCTTTTGAACTTTGGCAATGAACCAACTGTTGAACCATTCCATTGAACTAAGGCATTGAACCAATTGTTGAATCTAGGCTTTGAACTAAAATGGTTCAAGCTGATGAACCCTTTATTTGAACCAATTGTTGAACCACTTCATTGAACCAATCAGTTGAACCAAGCTTTGAACCAAAATGGTTCAAGTTGATGAAACACTCCATTGAACCAAGACGTTGAACCTTTTCATTGAACCAAGACATTGAACCAACTGTTGAACCAAGTTTTGGTTCAACAGTTCAAACAAAGCCTTGAACCGATTGACGAACCATTTGATTGAACAAAAAGATGAATGAAAGCATTGAAACAAAGTGGGTGAACCAAATGAGTGAAACAAAGTGTTAAACTGCTTGATTTAACCTGCCTTTGAACCATTTGATGTTGAACCAAAGGATGAACCAAACGTTGAACCTACTGCTGATGCTTGCTGATGGAGATTTTTGTTTGAACCAAGGCACTCAACCAATCATGAAAATGATCAAGTGTTATAAATTGATTCTTTTGGTTGAACCCACTTGTAGAAGCCTTTGAACCTACCTACAGAGTCCATAGATTTTCTCTTCCTACTGAGTCTGTAGATTCAAGCCTGCAGAGTCCATAGATTTAAGCCTGCAGAGTCCGTAGATTTCTAAGAAGCATGAAAAATGAAGAATTTGAATGCCCAGGACAAATTTTAAAAAGGGAAGAGATAATTTTGGTCTGTAGGACCAAACTGGTTCAAATGTTGTCCCAAAAATGAGTGATATTGTTGGGGGACAACACAATGGAAAATGATTGAGGTTAACCCATCCTTTCTAATCATTTTTTATATTCAAAACAAATTTTAAAAATAGATCTAGTGTTTCAAAGTGAATGAAAATAAATTTGAACTTATGCATAAGACCAAGCCTATATAATTTCAAATAGTACCTATATAAAATCATCCATAAAAATTAGTGATGGAACAAACTAACACTTCTAACAAAAACATATTCAATATACATCAACGAACTCTAGTCACCACATGCAACCATGCATTTCCAAAGCTATCCCAACATGTTCTAGCAGTCACTTTTCAGATTCGAAAAACTAGAAGCCTATTGTAGATCACTTGTTATAAATTAACAGTGTCACATACTAGAATATAATAGAAATATGTTATGTACTCTATCATTTTGGTCATTTATATAAATATAAACTACATTATTTCAATCATGCATTGTAAGTTACGATCAAATATGTTAAATCTAGTGTATATTATACGATCTGAATTGGTTATAACTCATTTTAGTCGACAATGCATATGACTATGATGAGAAAAAACTAAGAGTAGTGGCTTTTTGTAGTGGATGAACAACTTGTAATTGATAAGAATTGATGGGAATTATGATATTTTCTTTTATTATGGTGGACTTTTCCTTACACACAAACATGGCCGAGGTGAACAAAAATTCAAGTTATGCAGTGGACACATCTAAACCTCCCACCACATGCCTTTCTATATTTTTTAATTGTAATTATTAAAACAAAACATTTGTATAAATATAATTCAAATGAAAATCACACCATCATGACTCAAAACATGGGACAAAAAAGTTTCACCAAGCAAAGGGAAGGGGAAGAAACATTTTATGCTAGATTGCGTATAGCCTACATATTCTGGGGAAGGCCCTTTTCCCCATGAAATGCATTGTGAGCTGCAATGGAAAGCATAATTTAAAGATTTACTACTGATGCCTTCAAAATTAGGAGTCCATGTCCCCCAGTCATTACAAGATTTTAGTCCAAGAAAATGTGAATTCTAGCTACAGTGTGAGATTTAACTGATGAACGAATAAATGAAAGACAAAACTAAATGTATCGGATTGGAGTGAATCAAAATTTTCAAAACATAATCGAGATATTGAAAACATAAAATCTATGACAAGAACAAAAGGGATGAAATGAGAAAATGTTAATGACTATTTGGTTAATGTTAGCAGGTGATATTGATGACAATATCGGCAGGACAAAGTGCCATGAAAGTAGAAGTCTAGGAACATGTTGATAGTTTACTGTGGCAAGAAAAGGAGGCAAATTTGCCCACATCATTGTTGTAAATGGTCAATGTTATTCTTTTTTTAATATATATATATATATATATTATATATTACTTCATGTATTGGAAATAAATAAACATATTTTTTAAAAATAGAATAAAAGGGTTGGAAGAGATAATTAATTCAAATCAATAAAATAAAGAGTAGTATTTTAATTGATATGTTAGAGTGGGTCAAAATTGAGAATAGATTTAAATAGGATAAAATGCTCAATGAAATTACATGTGTGTAATAGTGAAATCAAATATGAACCTGAAGAAGTAATCACTTAACAATCAAAAGATTGCAATATTAGCTTTAACATCATTAGTCATAAAACATTTATAAATGTACATTATATAGGTGGAAGATAAACATGTCCCGACACCTTATGAATACGATATTATCTTTAACAATGACCTATAAAGACATATAAGCAAGTTAACTATATATATGTAGAAAAAATTATTAAATAGAAATAAAACTACACTAACATCCCCTTAATCATAGTCTAGGTGTGTAGAAGAATTAGGCCCGGACACAAAGCACTAATGAGGTACCCAAGTACATATAAATTCCCCTTAGAGGAAGATGTGAGAGCTTCTCAAACCACATGAAGATCCCACAAATGAATATATTTGATTTCATTGAAGGGTTTGGTGAATATATCAACAATTGAATTTTTTTTCTAAATGTAGTAGAAATCAATGATTTTTTCATGAATGAGAACTCAAATGAAGTGCATGTGAATCTTGATATGCTTGATCTATTGATGAAAGACTAGATTCCTATAGATTTAGATAGTGTTTTGGTTGTCATAAAATATGACTTTTGGTCATCAAAACTAGATGCCAAAATCAATGAGAATCCCTTGAAACTAAATATCCTCAGTCGAAGCATTAACAACTGCTCTAGAGTTTATCTCTATAGAATATAAAACAATAAGATTTTTCTTCTTTCCTAACTAACTAATCAACCCTAGATTGAGGGAAAACTATAGTCTAAAGTGTACCTATGATTCTGAATATTGCTAGACAAATATAAATCTATATAACCATTTAAGTTAACATCGATGCATGCTCCATAGTGAATCAAAAACTATAAGAGCCATGAATGTAGTGGATAATTTT
>JARHVA010001645.1:2752500-2775000 GCA_037957365.1 Torreya grandis
CCTATGTACTAATTCCCTATTTCAAGATGCAAATTATAGAAGAGTGAGTTTTATTTCAATCAATAATTTACATGGATTTATGTAGGGTAATTAGCAAGTATAATTTATATTCCACATTCACCATACTCATTATGATAATACATGCAAGGCATTGAAATAAGATTTTATTTTTATACATGGGTCCCTTGTCTTTGGTGTGTAAATACTTTCCATATTAATTCTATCTATATGATGAAATGATTGGCATGTGAAATTTAAACTTAGTTGTTTTATGATAATTATGCTAATGTGAAGGATGGGCTTATATAACCATTTCTTGTGGGCTTATCACTGTAATTTTATTTACCCTAAAATAAAATTATCTATTTATTTGGCCCCTAATTATCACGGTGAATTATAATTTTATTGTGATAATTATATTTACTTCAAAATAAATAAAAAATTAACTATGTATTTACCATGCTAAAATATAGGGTAATTATGTTTATTGTTGTGGTAATTTTATTTACTTATAAATAGAAGAATTTTTTATTTGAAACATGACTAATGAATTATAAATTTATTGTAGTAATTTTGTTTGTTTAAAAATAAAATAATTTAATTATTTATTTATCATGCTGAAATATTTGATAAATATCTATAATTATAAAATAATATATATATATATATATATATATTCAATTAAATATAATATATTATTTAATAGAATATGATACTAGTATTTATTATAGTATTTTTTTTATAATGTTGTTATATCATAATATTATATAATTATTTATATTAATATATATAATTTTAACATACATGTCTTAGATAAATTTATATAAAATATAATGATAGATATCATTATTGAGGTATTTATTCCACTAATATTATAATTTAATATGATATGAGTATTTTAAGATGACATCTATTAGTGTATTTTACATAGATTTATCTAAAATATGTATACTGATATATTAGTTATATATATATTATTATTTATATTTCTTATATAATATAGTAATATATTATATAATTATTATATATATACAAATCCATATAACATATATAAGTGTTGAATATTTAGAATAACATAATAAAATATTATGTATATATTATATATTATACGACTAGATGTTTGTAATGTTTAATTTGTTGTTTCTAATCGAAAGAGTGACATATTTTAGTATTATTTTACATTTGAAAGTTTTCATTTATAGCATATATGTAATATGTTAATGTAGTGTATGGTAAAGATGTAAATTATCAGTTTTTGACTTTATTGCATAATTTAAAGATAACCATCTCAAAATATTAAGGTTAAGGGCGTACCATCTTCTTTTCATTAACATGAGTTGATTATATGAATCTTGAAGATGCTTACGTTTTCGAAATGTTTTCATTTTTGGATAGGATTATGGAAAACATATATATCTTGATTATTTTTTTAATATGATATAAGCAATGAATGTTTCAAATATGCATATATTATTTAGGGTTCAAGCAAAAAAATGATAAACATTATATCTACTCTAATTACTGATGGTAGAAAATTTAATAGTTCATACTATATAGCTCTTCTTCATAGTCTAATGACTCTTTATGATTAGAATGTAGAGAATGTGGTTTGTGAAAGTAATTCTAAATTAATGTGGATTTGTGTAAGAGATGAAAATATGGTCGCACATTATAGATAGGTGGTATCGCTTGTGAAGGATTTTTTCAATGTGAAGATCAAATATATACAAGATGTTGGGGATGTGAAAGAGATGATAAGGTGGGGTAGATCAAGTAGTGGTGGTGCTTCACCCAGTGTTACTAGCACATTTTTGACACTTATGCAATTATAAGACACTATTAGTGATCCTCTATTTCCACTTTATGAGTTAGAGTTGAATAAAAGTGATGAAAAACATACACCATAATTATAACTATGACCAAAACATGTTTCTAATTATGCCAGATCAATTATTTTGACTCGCAACATGAAAGTTTATTCTATAGTTTAGGGGGACTTAGGAGGGCATATGTGTTAGTTTCTAGGAGCTCTTTTTATTTATTTATGGTATTGACATTATATATGTTATGTGTATGGTATTGTGTATTTCATGGAGAGTAGGAAGGAGAAAATTATTTTATGTAGGAGCAATGAAATGAGGGCTCTATCTTGGTATAAAATACTTATCATGTGAAATTTTAATCAATTTTGCAAATTAATGAAATTTTTGTTATGATCTTGAAATACTTTTTTCATGATACTTAAATGTTACAAGTAATATTAGTGTGTATTATTACATGTGGTTTAAATAATAATAGATGAAAAACTTTAATTGATGATAATGACTGCATCATCACCAAGTGTTTTCATTGGTAAGTAGTTCCTTCATGTAATGTTAATAAGGATGGGCCTTGAATAAAGGATGTAATAACTTAATGTATAAATGTTATAACTATCACTTTTAAAAAAATTTACAGACCCCATTTTGGGATTCAGTCTACTATTGAAGAACCCACTATGAGTTCCTTCAATCTATAATATGATTTAATGCTTTTTATATATTTTATATTAGCATTGATAATAAATTGACAACATAAATAAAAGATAACTTAAATTTTCAAGTAAATCATCCATTCTAAATATCACATGTGCCAATATCTAAAATAAAATTGTTAAATACTCTTTAGGCATTTATAAGTTGTTATATTATATGATTGCAAGACAACATACCAATGCATATCTTTGGTAATTGTTATCTATTTTTTTATACATTTTCATATTCTTATTATTACCCCTTGTTCGTCAATCTTAATTATTTATCAATGTTAATTTTTAATGAATGTAAATTATTTATCAATGCCCCTTGTTTATGCATAAATTAATAAGTCTCATTTTTTTTGCCTGCCTCACTTCATACATGACATCCAAGTGAAAGATATATCTCTCTCTTATAGTTCAAAGTACACATCTTGGGGAGTTATCTTCAAATTAATTAGAGTGGAGTGAAGTGGAGTACAATTTGTTTAATTATAAATATATCCTTACATAGATACAAAGAGATTGTATACAAGACTTATTAAATGGTTAATGTAAGAGATAGGAGAATCCCACCTTACATATCAATGATATTAAATTTAATCATGTGCCATCTGAATTGTAAAAATTTAGGATTGATATACCTCTCCAATATATACTATGACTATTATGTCTTGTAATAGTTGGTTTTTTAAACATGAATTGGTCTTTTTTTAACAATAATCTATGTATGTATTATATATGTATTGATGTACATAAGGACCTAAGTATTTTAGGGAAAAAGATGATGTGCATTATGCCATTTTAAATGTTGTGAAGGATGGTATTGGTAGCTGACTTGGGCATAAACATTTGCATCATATATGCAAATGTCACTTTTCTATCTATGTGTTGATGAAGATGAAAGAAAAAGATTTGATTATGTATAACAACATGGTCCATATGGAATAAAGGGGGATGGTTTTCTGTAGGTAATATATCGATGAATTCAAGGGTAGTCATTGTAATCTTGCTCCATTCATTAGTTATGTATTGAAAGATTGGGTGGAAAGGTTTTTGTTGTGTTCAACAAATTAATAGTGACATGGTCCATCAAAAACATTCATTATCTGAAGGTCAGATAAAGAGGTATGATTTCATGATTAAGGATGGAATATAAAATATTAAGAGAAGCATTAAGGAAGAAAAATACAAATTTGAGCATAGGGATGAGGATAGTGTTAAAAGGAAATTAACTTAAAATCCTAAAATAGTTTTTGTGTATCAAGAATTTGAAAAAATAGGAATGAAGGAGCAACCGTTTATCTTAGGTGTCTAGTTTCCTCAACAAAGTCAATGAACGTTTAAATACACACACAATAGTATAATTCCAATAGAATCCACATATGGGAAAAATGTGTAGAAATTATTTACATATTTCCAAATTTGAAGCTTCAAACTTGTTATTATATAATACTTATGTTTATGTTTTGAGATTCAGTTCATGTTGTACAAGCTTCTTATATTTGATAGTATGTACAATGGAATTCCTCTTATGTGGGTGTGTATGTTGAGGTCTATTGTTATGGCCCTAACATCATTGATGTGGAAGCTAGTGGTCAATACACATTACCACATGTTGTAATGGAAACCAAATACTTTCATGGTGGATGATGCTCATCCTAAAATTATTATTATTAGGTAAGTTGAGCCCATGTTTATCATAAATATTTATATTTGTCATTCAAAACATATATTTGTTTTATAATTTTGATACATCTACTTTGTCATTATAATTATAGGGAATGTTTATAATGTCGTGTATAACTCTACAATTGGCACATGAGGACAGAATGGATAAAAACATGATTTCAAAGGTCAATGATGTTGAAATAAGTAAAGGGACGTTTTTCAGCTTGGCTGAAATAATGTGCATGTTACCTACTAAAGAAATATAGATTTGTGATGTGAACATGTTAATGTAACAAAATGTCATTTAAGAATCATTCATAAACTATTAGAAATAATAATGCTTCCACTATATTATCATGTGGGAAATCTATTTACATATAATGTCCCATGTGAATCAAGAGATAGAAGAATGCATATAAGTATATGAATCTCATTTGAATCAAATGTTTCTAAATGAAATTAGGGATTTATTACATCAAAGAGTGGATTAGTTGGTGAAAATTTTGGTGTCCATTGAATTTTTTTTATTACTAGTAGAGCCAAATGTCCAAGGAAAATGGATTTTATAGGAACTTCGAGCTTACGCACATAGATAACAATTCATAGATGAAATCATAAACATCCCTAATGGTGATCTAATGTTCAATGAGATTGATCTTGATGTGGCATGGGTGAGAATTGAAATCAAATAATAATATTTTTACAAGGTTAGAATGGTGAGTTAGTCTTTTACAATATGTTAATGCATGTAGTTAACCAAATGCCACGTGTGCAATCACATGTTTAAATTCATTGAATTGAGATGTAAATTTTGTAATGAATTTTCATTAAGAGGCCATGTTGATTCCCATGTAATTATTATTTGTTTACTGATTCATTTTTGTCCTTATTTTATTGAATTTGTAAATGATTTTCATGGAATTTCATATGGTTATTGACAAACAACTATTTGTGGCTTGTTTAGGATAATGGTAATAACATTTTTGATGAAATTTCACATAATAATGTTTTATATGTTCTCCAAAATGATAATATTTATTGGTGATCTGGATGATCCAAATGATCCATAAAATCTTAGGATCTATAGATTGGTAGACAAAGCACTTCTCACTCTAATAGGTGACAAGAGAAGTCATAATTTCCTTGAGAATATTTTTGAAGATAATTATAATATGTTTTGAGTGAGTTTAATTTTGAATAATGGAGAGAAGAATCATACCAATGCATAACCTTTAGAATGTTTATAATATGGTTTTGGGATAAATATAAGATATTAAAGAGATTTTTTTGAGAATATGGTGATCTACAGGTGTGTATGATTGACAAATAAGCATGCCCAATTCCATTTAAAACATAAAGTATGAATAAAACACATTACTTTTCAAGATGACATGGAAAATCAAATGTAAAACATGTAGACCAAAACTAACTTATATTAAGATTGATCGTTATATTCTAAACTAAAGTTGATTGATTATCTTTTATTTATAATGAGATGTTATGTATTAAAATTATAAATCCTTGAAAAGATAAATTATGGACATGTGAAAAACCATGAGAAGTGACTGACATATAAAAGCATATAAATATTCAAAATTGATTTGACATATAAAAGCGTGTAAATATTAAAAACTAATTTCTTTATTTTTCTATTATTTGAAAGTATTTATTTATCTAATAAATAACACATGGTGTTAGGATTTTTTTTTATTTCACATTCTTATGGGGAATTCATATTCATATTCTGCAAATTTCATAAACTTAAATAACTACAAATTCAAAAACTAAGTTTTGAAATGAACCACATATGTAAAATTTAACAACTATAGTGAAATGAAACATAGTAAATGAACACACTAATTATGATCTTTGTTATTAGTGTTGGAGTTAGGAATCTTAGATGCAGTGGGAGTTATTTTAGGGAAAGTCATAATATGGATTGTAAAGTTTTTCCACACTTTTCTCTCTTCCTCATAAGGTTATTTTATCTTACATTCTTATAATGCTAAGCTTCCAAGGCATTGGACCTATCACTTTAAATATATTCATATACAATTAGTAATGTAATTTGTTCCTTGATCCACATTTGAGTCTATAGTTTTTATTTCCTTACATGTTCAATACAAATCTTTAAGTCCTCTTTCTCATTTATCAGAGAATATATGGTTGTATTCATTCTGTTAATGCTTCCTTCTTGTTTTCTTCCCCTTATTTTCTAACCTTTTTCCATTACTCCTATATATCCAACCTAGTCTTCAGATGATTTAGTTTAAATTATAAAAGGTTATCATCCACCTTTACATTCATCTATTCAAGAATTTCATATTAGTACACAAAATTTCTTAGCAGAGTGAGATTGGGCTTATTAGAATCTACACATAAGTAAAAACATGGATACTTAGTAAATATATGAAATAAAAAATAAATAATCATCTATTCCTATGAAAGGATGTCACCTAAATATTGATTGTTGGGATCATAATCTGCATGCAAAATGATAATCAATTTCCTCTCGATAGGTTCATTAGTTCCTTTCCTTTTATATATATTTCTATCCATTATTGAAAAAAAAAACTGGTAATATAATGACATGTGACTTCAATGGTTACTATTCTTACTATAGAAAAATGGAAAACAATAGACCAATATATAGAATGTGTTTATTATTATACAAATAAGCAAGATGCAGGGCATTATATAGACTGTAATAAGATGGATAATAATATACCATTATATAGATTGATAGTTCATTGGTTTATTTATTTTATGTATAAATATGGACAAAAATAGACCATTACACATAATTTAAAGGGTATTAAATATAAAATCAATATCTACAACATTATACAAACTTAAATAATATAGACACAAATAGTCCATTATACATAACTATGTTTCATTTGCTCTATTTTATGTAGTAATATGGATAATAATAGGCCATTACACAAAAAAATTAGCATATTATATAGATAATAATTATGTATGGAATTATACATACTAAAATAATATGGACAACATTGGACCATTAAACTGAATGTAAAGGGTATTATACAAACAAGCAAGATGCAGGGCATTATATAGACTATACTAAAGGGTGTTATACAAGTAGTGAATATATATGCTTGATCTGTGTATTTCATTAAAAATAATTTAAATGCTATGATTTTTACCTTACCACCAAGAAAGTGGATACAAATCCTTACATCTTTGATGGTGTTCTTGTATAAAGTTACACTGTGACTCTATATCTAGAGGATATGCTAAAATGAGGAAATCCAAATGTTGTCTTATGGATGTTATCTAGAGGATATGATGTATTTTCATGATGCCTTACACACTGAACATTTGAATATGAATATAACAACTAATTATCACATGACACTTATAGATGGTACATGCCCGTGGGTATATAACTAAGTATTTCACTATGATCTATATACACATGGAAATTGTAGATTATATATTAAATATGTATTATAACTTGTAAAAGGTATGGGCTAAATTAATATTTTATTAAAAAATCAATGTTAATGTAATTCATTATCCTTGGTATAGAACACGGTTGTATGCATTATGTTATGGTACTAAAGCTAGGATAGTACTGATAGGAATCCCATTTAAAGAACACATGTATTTTATGGATCTTGTAATTTATCATATAATATACATATATGAAACATTTTGGCATACATGAATGGATATGGTAAATTTTATATATTTTTTCCTTTTATTGACATAATTTTTATGTAACACACCATAGGTAGTGTCAGAATCTTAGGGTTGTGTGTTTGTCCTTCTATCATAGATTATCATTTTTTAATCCAAATCTCCTTTGAATATGAACCATAAATAATGAAAGGGTATAATTTATAAATTATTTCCTGGATTTTCATGTAATTCTTGACAATCATCCATTTTTACCTTATATAGGATGATGCCACCAATAAAAGTAGAGCTAGGATTGGAACTGACAGGAGTTGATGAACAAATTTTATAGTATTTTTATATACTTATCAATATAAAGAGTATGAAAAAATTGAATCTACATTAACAAGCTAAAAATTGAAATCCATTTCCATATTCACATAACAATGTTTCCATTACAATGAAAAGCTCATCGTACTACTATGTTTTTAGTTTTAAGTGGGATGCCACAATTTTGAATAAGGCATTCTTATAATTAGTCAAATAATGTTATATAATGTAAAAAATCATAACACACAATGTTACCAATCATATTTCAGCTAATTTAGCAAGCTAAAGATATATAAATCATATAATAATCCACATTCTAAGACATAATTACCTTTGTGTGCATTATATGCCTGTTATAATCATATCAATATTTATCCCAAGATTTAGAAGTTAATGATAAACCAATTTTAAAATATAATTAAATTCAATATTCTAAAGAAATTAGGATCAATAGAGATCACCCTTACACAACTGAACAAAGAATTTATGGTTATATCCTACTCTTCATTAGAGTCACAAAACGGCCTCTTAGATATAACAACATAAATGATGAACATAACCAAATCTAGTCCTTTTAAAACATTATTAAAATTGTAAAATAATTTATATTATCTTTTATTAAAATATAAAGATACCTAGATTATAAAATCATCTAGTAGTAATTTTTTTTTAATTTTCGTCAATAACATATGTATTCATCAAATAGCCAATTACCAATCTTGAAATTTAAAATTATCTCATCTATATATTGGGTCCCTACCAACCTAACCATCAATTAGAGAGTGTAGTAGTGCATTATGTTTCAAATCTAAAACATAAAATCATTTTCTTGAAGTAGTTTACAAATGAGATATGAATAGGGTTTTGAAAGAGACACAATAAAAATTAAAAAAACACTCAAATTAGTTTACTAGACATTATATCATTAATGTGAAAACCCATTCAATAGACTAAATGGATAACTATGAGAAACACCCAAATACCCAATATAGAAAGGCAAAATATTCATAAAACATAAATAAAATAGTCAAAGTAGTCAAAATAGAATATAGTAATATGGACAATAGTAGATGATTACATAGAATTTAAGGGTCTTATATAGATAGGAAAAATGTAGGGAATTATATAGATTGCAATAAGATAGACCACAATAGACCATTATATAGACCGATGGTTCATTGGATCCTTTCTTTAATGCATAAAATGGAAAAAAAAAAAAACCAATACATAAAATGTAAAGGGTATTATATAGACAAATAAGATGTAGGGAATTATACATAATTCAATAATGGGTGTTATATAAAAAATTAATATATAAACTTGATTTGTGTATACCATTAAAAGTAATATAAATTCTACGAGTTTTATTTTAACCTCAAGAAAGTGGATAAACATACTTGTAGTTTTGTAGTGTTGTTGTATAAAGTTATACTATGAATTTATATTGAGATGAAATGTTGAAATGAGGAAATATAGACATTGTATTATAGAGGAACTAGAGGGGTCTCTATCATGATCACTTTATTATTGTTATTCCATTTTATAATAATTCATTTTCATTATTACTTGCACACTCAACATTTGAATATAAATATAACACTTAAATGGCATATGGTACTTGTAGATGGTTCATGTCACGTGGTACAGAACTAAGTATTTAATTATGAGACATAAACACATGGCACTTGTGGATGGTACATGCCACGTGGAAGAGAACATATAAAATGCACGAGGTAAATTAATCTTTGATTTAAAAAAAATTATGCCAATGCAATTCATTGTACCTAGTATATAACATGGTTGTATGCATCATGTTATGATAATAAAGATAGGATGGATTTAATAGGAATCCCAATTGATGAACACATGTATTGTATGCATCTCATACTTTATTATATTATTTATTGATATTACACATGTTCTCATACATGCATAGACATGGTAACTTTTGTGTGTTTGCCCTTTTATTTATATAATTTTTGTGTAGCACACCATGATTAGTGTAAAAATATTATGGTTATGTGTTTATCCTTTTATCATATCATAGAGTTACTTTGTGTAAAACACATTAGATTATGAATTTTTATTGCTATAAGGGTTAAATTTTTAAATGATTTTCATGGATTTTCATGCAGCTATGGATAATCATCCATTTTTACCTTGTATAAGATGATTCTAATTATAAAATTAGAGCTAAGATCATAAGCGATAGGAGTTACTAAAATAATTTTATACTAATTAATCTACCTTAAAAAATTATATAGTTAAAACCATTTTCATATTGAAAAATAATGTTTCTATTACAATGCAATGTTCATCATATTACTATGACTTTAGTTTGCAGAGGGAAGTCATAGAATGAAATAAGGTATTCTTGGAATTAGTCAAATAAAGTTATAGAATGTAAACCTTCATAACACAAAATTTTTCCAATCATACTTCAACTAATTTAGCATGGTAAATATATATAATTCACATATTTATTAACATTCTAAGGAATAATTAATTTTGTGTCCTTTATATGCATGTTATAATCATATCAAGGTTTATCTTAATATTTAGAAGTTAATGATAAACCTTACATATTCAATAGAAATATTTAGATCCTTCTTCTTATTTGTTAGAGAAGATATGGTTGTATTCATTCTATCAATGTTTCCTTCAATTTATCCTCCCTTTCTTTACTAACCTCTTACCACTACTCCCATACATCCAACCTAGCTTTCAAATGATTTAGTTTACATTCTCAAAGGTCATCATCCACCTTTGCATTCATTTTTTCAAAAAATTCATATTGGTACATAGAATTTATATGGGGAGTGTGATTGGGCTTCTTGGAAGTAACACATAAGGAAAACCATGGAGATTTAGTAAGTACATGAAACTAAAAAAATAGACATACCTATGAAGGGATGTTAACTAAAGTTTGATTGTTGAGATCACAACTTGCAATCAAAATGTCAATCAATTTCCACTTGACAGGGTTAGTGGTTCCTTTCCTTTTATATTTATTTCTATAAATTAGTGTAAAAACAAAAAAATGTAATATAATGACATGCAAATTCATCAGATATTATATTTTTCTATCAAAATGGAAAATAGTAGACCAATATATAGAATGTGAATGGTATTATACAAATAAGGAAGACGTAGGGAACTATATATAATTTAGTAAGGTGGATAATAATAGACCATTATATAGACTTCAATCGTTTAATGGTTTCTTTATTTCTAATATCTCCACTAACACATACCTATAAATACATGATTTAAAAAAAAATTAAACACATATACCAATAATAGATTACACCATGAGAATTTAAGTAGAGGTCATATGAAATAATCAAATATGATAATAATAAATACATATTAAATCATAATTCATTGATCTCTAATGTTATGAGAACACAGCCTAATGTGAATAGAGAAAGTAATTACATAAACTCATGCATGACTAATAGAAGTCTACTATCACTGTTGTCTATGTACAATAAATGTGAATTTTTTTTTGTTTATTATAATATTTTAATAATAAGTACAATACAGTACGATGTATATATAAGATATAAGGATCTCCTAGAACATATTTCATGAACTCTAGTATCTATGACAATTTCAAGTGTCATCTCAATAAGTAGTCCTATTGTGGGGAGGGAGGGCATCATCTAAGCATTTTTTCACACCAACCATGGACCAATGATCCCCAAAATTAATCCTATTAGGAAATATCCCTCCCTTTGTGGATGAGTAGATAGTGATGGTGCATGAATTTAGAGAGATAATCAACTACACATGTCTTGTATGATTTTTAAAACTAAACATGCAATATATCATAAAAAACATGTTCTATTACAAGATATCACACAAACATGTAAAACATACTCATATTATGACAATGTCTCACTAAACATAATTTAGTTAAAGTAGTAAGAATAATAAATAAGAGCAATCTATTGATCAATAGAATTCATACACACCACTTGATTGGATTGCCTTCATTTGACATTATGATTCTAGTAAGTCAGTGAAGTCTATCTCACTCCTTACTCTGTATGAGAAAAGAGAGATTGATCAAACATAATTTAACCACAAAATATATACAATTCATATCCTACTAGCAATCATGTAATGTAACATGTTAAATATAGGAGTAATCAAAGCATACATTTATTATATCAAACATATAAATGAATCTTACATTATCATTTATCCCATAATAGAAATAATGAATTATAGTTTATACTATTCGACTAAGATACATATTTAACTATAGATTTCAACTACTATAATTAGTTTTCAAACATACTACACTTTATGATAACTCACATTATCATAGCCTAATATTCTTAGACATAACTACTAGTTTTCCACAATTAGTCATATAAATTATTATTAAATACATGAAAATATAAGCTTCTATTAAAGAAACTAGATATAACAAATAAAGTCATAGTTTCCATGAAACACAAGATATTCTATCTTAACAACCAGTGCACTCTTAAACACTATATGGATGCATATATAAATCCCTACTAACTATCACAAAACATGGTATACATAGTAATAACCAATGCACATATATTTACTCAAATAATATAGGTGTGAGTCTAGGCATGATAATTACAATATGTACCATCCAGATATAACATGAATTTATAATGTATTACTCTATCACATCCCATACTATCATAATTTATTGTTTACGAACATAACCACATAATTACATAAAACTAAACTTATATTTTCTATAATCAATGACTCACAACATAAATAATGAATAAGAAATTGTGGGTTCATACCACTTGGGCATACCCTACATTTAAACTGCATACTAATATTTAAAAAACATAAATTAGAAGCACACATCATGATGCATCATTATATAATATATATGTTAAAACACTTGTAAAAATTTAATCACAATAAGTACTACACACAAGTATTCACTACTTTATGAAAATTTATTCAATAGTTGAATCATGTTATTCTTAAAGAGTTAAATAAATCATAGCTAAGTTATTCTATAATATTTCATTTAAATAACCTAATTTCTTTCCTAGGGGACTGTTCTCACATGGTTATAGTTTCAGTCCCACAACACCTTATGACTTGTTTTAACCATTTAATTATAGGTAAAATACCTATATATGAGTACTTATACATACACCATATGTAAGTACTCAAATTATATGAAAATATTATACCACTATTTATTTATAATTTTAATCAATAGCTCCCTATAGTCATTTATAAATCTAATTGAGGATCTCAAATGCCATAGCTTATCCAAAGATAATGAAGACCTATGCTGGTTATAAATATGCTTCTATTATTAAATGTTAGGTTAGGAGAATAGAAAATTATTTGAGATAATTTCATAACTCTTGATTCCCTTGACCAATCCTTATATGCTATATTATCACAATACTCATAGATTCTTCATGTAGCAATGGTGCCTACAAATATAAATATGTTCAATAATATACCTACCACTATGGTTCAAAAGTATCAATAGTCTCACAATCTTAATTATACATTAAATTAATATGATACCTATTAATAATCTTGGAATATCATGAGTAAGATCCTCTACATGAGTGTTTTTATGCATGTAATACAGTAACCATTAATGGAAAAATCAAAGCGTAAACCAACTTACCAACCACTAGATCCACTTTTGGTAATACAAGTATACTTATGAATTGAGAGTTTTGTATTCAACATTTAAAGATGATAAGGCACAAATGTCATGGTATTAATATCTATATCCCTTATTCGATCTCAACTTATATATACTGAATTGGGTTGGAGTGAAAACACACATAGTATAAACAATTTCAAAACTATACTTATATATGGAATTGGCATGACATCTGATTAATCAATCATTAAACATAAAATTTTCCATTCAATGGACCTATGTATATTCATATTAGTTAATAATGGAATAGATTAATAATATACACCATTTTCTAGATATTATATTAAATATACACTATCTCATCTTAGTGTAAAGGCATTATGACAACTATATATCTCCTTACACATATATATAAAATTCTACATCTATAAAATCATTGTTATATACTTACATATATTTAATACAAAAAAATTCATGGAATCCCATATTAGCACAATGATATATTTTGTTTTACATATTCACTAACTTTACCAATCAAAAAATGTCCTTGGCTAAGCATATGCAAATCTAAATATTGTCATGAAACATTATTTTTATGAGTATAACTTAAAAAATATTATATATCCACAATAATATATATGGATAATACCATCACTATATATCACATACTAGAATTACCAATAAATATATGTCCAAAATACAAGAGATATACCTTTACATATGGTCATTTATTAATATATTTTAGGCTAGAGATAAAATATATATGATCTAATTTAGAAATCACATTACATATATTGACAAAATAAACTTTAGTAATACATATATATTTAATTAGAAACACACATTATAATTAAGTGATGCTTATTGTTATTCAATTTAATAATATTCACCAATTAAATTTAATGAGACTTTTTAGACTACATTAGATATTATGGTTTAGATTACAATGATGCTGCCTATAACCAAGTCATTGCTTCTCCTCTAAATAGTCTACATACTTCTAGATCACCCTATCCTATAATTACATGTCATCCTATTTAGTTTGCAACACCTATCTATCTTAATAAAATCTAGGTATGTTGACTAAAGTTTAATATTAAATTGTGATCCTCTTTTAATATCCTTTTTGCTAGACTGATAGCTAGCTCAACTTGAATTTTTATTCTCTTGAATAACCATGTTGTTTGATTAAGATAGTACAATCTCTAACTTCAGCTATAGTGCCCAATAGAGGATGATTCATGCTTTCAAATTGACATAATATTAAATTGATGTTATATAGATAATTCATTGCTGTATAATTTAAGCCATTTCTCTAACTTTTAGTGAATATAAACACATCTAAGTCATTGTTCTACATATGTAATTCCTTTCACATTTTAATGATTTGGCTAAAGTTTAACTTTTATACAAGTCACTACACTAACTATAAGGTGTTAAATTCACTATAAATAATTTATTTATTCATTGGGTCTAGTTCCAAGATCCTAAATAGTTTAACAAGCAGCAATATGTTTTATTACATGTAAATTGGGGAGTACTCATTATATAATCACTAAATTACTTATTTATTTCATAAATTTTAAATAAATAAACACATTTATAATTCATTCATAGAACACATATCTGTCACCTAAACTAGTATCATTCATTATAAAGCATATTGGCTCATTTTATAATTAAAAATTAATGGAGTTTACATGATTAAGAAATCACTGACATAGGTAATATATACAAATCACTATGAATTTATGAGTCACTTCATGTTTATTTTTCACATAAATTCATATAAAATATAATACACCACTTACCTTTCTTAATGGCAGCCAACCTACATTTGTATAATCTAGAATGAAATACCTAACTGGATCTTCATTTGTGTCTCCTTTCACTATATAATCATTGACCTACTTATTCTTTGTATAATCTCTAAATATTTAAGCACATTGATAATTCATTCATAGAGCACATGCATGTCACCTAAACTATTACCATTCATTATAAAATGTATTAGGTTATTTCATACTTGAAAAGTGATGGAGTTTATTTGATTAATAAATTAATGCCATAATTAATATATGAAAATTACTATGAATTTATAAATTTCTAGAAGTTCATTTTTAACATAAATTCATAAAAAAATTATTACACCACTTACCTTTCTTGATGGTGCCTAACCTACTTTCATACAATCTAAAACAAAATACCTGGCTGACTCTTGTTATGTGTTTCCTTAGCATTGCCCTTGTCTATTTCCTTCTCTTTCTACAAAATTATGCCTCCCTTATGTTTTTCCTTCCTTTTATAAATAAGTATGTTCCTTTTCTTTTCTTTACTTCAATGGCTTTATTCTATGTTTTCTTATAATTTTCTCTCTAGTTTTTGTTTTTAATTTCATATGAGAATTATGCTTTCTCTCTTTTTGTTTTTATTACTTTTATTCCCTTTGATTTATTCATTTTCCAAATATGTAATTTTTTATTTTATTTTATTTTTCTTCTTTCTACTTGTTTTATTCTCTCTCTCTCTCTCTCTATATATATATATATATATATATATATATATAAGATTAGCATGTCAGATTGGTTTAATGATAATTAAGTCAATACATTCTAATTTAATCCAATTAAATAAAACATGTTTTTAAGAGCATTAAATAGACATACATGCAAGATTAATTCCAAATAACTAATTAAACTATGATAACAATTATATGATGCATCTAACATGAATTGAGTATGTGGTGTGTGTAGGGTTCTATTCAATTTATCTATCATGCTCTGACATCTCCATTTACATCATATATATATACACACACACACACAGATACACACACACACACACACACACACACACACACACACACACACACACACACACACACACACACACACACACACACACACACACATAAGATCAGCATGCCAAATTGGTTTAATGATAATTAAGTCAATACATTCTAATTTAATCCAATTAAATAAAACATGTTTTTAAGAGCATTAAATAGATATACATGCAAGATTAATTCCAAATAACTAATTAAACTATGATACAAATTACATGATGCATCTAACATGAATTAAGTATGTGGTGTGTGTAGGGTTCTATTCAATTTATCTATCATGCTCTGACATCTCCATTTACATCACTCTCTATAATGATGCTCTTCCTCTATCATGCTCTAAGGGATGATTTCTCTTACATCAATCTCACAAAAAGTAGGTAGTTAGTCCATATTAAAATAATATATAAACATCATAAAATAAACTTGAAATAATAAATCAACATGTTTGCAATGTAAATATATACACTACAACTAACTAATATCAATGAAAATATGTAACCTAAGCAATACATAGTTATCCATAATAATATATATCTCAAAGTTTAATCAAAATTATCCATATCTAATTTTGTCAAATATAAATAGCCATAAATAACTTGTTAGTTTGCTTGGTGAGAAATCAGGATGTAACATCCTTCCCCCCTAAAGCTAATCATCATCCCATATGACTCTTATTTAAACATAAGTTATGAATTTAAAATATTATTCAAAAAAGAATTAACATGGTATACAATATCAAATTAAGTAGATATATATGATATTTAATCATATTTCTCTTAATAGTACCATTCTCTGAGTATTGGTCTTACAAAACCTTACACTGTGATATCTTTATATTATGAAAATAAATTTGTGGGTGTCACTTACTCTAATTGATTCTATCATGACCACCTTGAGGTCCAAAACTACAAGACCAACCTCTACATATGTAGATGAAAGTTTCATTAATTTCTCAAAAACACATGAGATCATCATAATAACCAAAATAAATGGATACGAAGAATTTGACAAAAGCTTCCATCCCCTCTACACATCTCCATAGGCTAAAGAGTATTATCTCATCCCGAAGAAAAGTGTTTAGAGAACCTAGTAAGAATGATGTGTATAATTTAATACTATCGCTACTCCATATAGTTTTTCATAAGTATAACATGTCAATACTACCACTAATCCATGGAAATCTTAATAAGTATGATGATGAACAAGAACTAGAAATACTACATTTTGATGAATAGAAAATGAAAATACTATATTTTCAATGTATATAAAATTAAAGAATAAATGTTTAATAATGACTAAATTTGACAAGTCCGTCTATCAAATATTGGATTCAACAAGTTGATCTCTTAGATCTAAACTTAGTAACCACTAAGTTAACTATGAGATTAAGTACGATCCACTCCTATCACTTAGTACTCATGTTCGTAATTCCCATCTTACCTTTGGTATCCATGACCTAGTGATCTCCAAAATGTGTACAAGATTTAATGAATTATAATTTTATACTAAGATATCATAGAAATTAATATTATATGCTAAATAATTCTAGATGTACCTACATATATACAATAAAAATCATATAATCATTTCATAATTTTATTAAGTTTCCACTAGCCAAACATAACTAATATCTTATATCAAAATTTAACCTATAGTTTTATATTCATAATAAAGAGGAATTAATGTTAATATTATAATAATATACAAATTTCAAAGATCACACCATCTTAAAACCTTATAAGGGTGACAAGTGAGACAATGTCTCGTTACTTGATCAACTGGTTTTAACCCCATTAAAATTTTTTGTCAACCACTTTAGATTTTTACATTTTCCACACATTTTATACCCTAATCACTTATGACAAAGGTACATAAATATATTTTCAAAAAAAATTCTCTAATAAAATAAAATAATATTAGTCTAATAAAAGTTATATAATAACATAACTATTATAATAAACTAGAATTAATATAAAGTCAAGGTTTGCCACTCGTCATGGTCAAAGTTCATAAGTTATATAAATTAGTGAGTCTAAAATTCACAAGTGGAAATTATAAACCTAACATCTCAAAAAAAATCCTACAAACCCTCACATGGTAAAATAAAACACCACAACCCAAATTACTAAAATCACTACATATTTACCAAATTTGTAAGACTAATATAATAACCTACTTCCCCAACTACGAGGAAAATACTAATCCACATAAATGCATCAATCTAAATAATCCTATAACTTCTCTCTCAATAAGAAGTAGAAGACACTCATCCCATGAACTCAAAGGAATAAGGTCAGAATAATATTTTAGAACAAGTTTCAACATCATGAAAATAAGATTCCTTTAAGGGCTTACAATGATGTCAAGGATAGCGAGGGAGTGACAACTCACCTTTATTCCATTATAATGATGTCAAGGATAGTGAGGCAGTGACAACTCACCTTATCCCATTGTTATATATGACACTTTTCCTAATCCACATAATATAAGGGTGCCAATCCAAAAAAAAAAGACATAACACAAATGAATTCTCAACCAAGACATCTACACTCTTTTATAAGAAAATTCCCATCACACTAGGTGGTACCCAACTAAAATTGATCTTATAATATTTCATATTCTTAGGATTTGTATATAAAACTAATGCACATATACTAAAGGGAGAAACATCCCATTATATTAAATACTCACAATATAACACATAAATGGTAAAAGTAACTTGATTATTAAGAAAGGATGTAATCATAAAATACTATAAGAATCTCTTTTTCATGACCCCCAAACTATGTTATGCACTCTCTTACATAATCTTGATTATAACCAACACCATCAAGACATTCAGTAAACTAGTGTTTTAACATGTATAAGACGGTATAAATGCTCTAAAGGTACACACTCAATGTATCATGCATTCACTATTCTCCTTTTGAATAAATAGAAGGATACTAAAATGCAAATGGGATCATTATGTCCTAGAGTTTGAGACAAATCTGATAACACATGTAACATTCCCACTAAGATCTACCTATAGATACATGATTTAAAAAAATAAATAAACATATATACCAAAAATAGATTAAATCATGAGAATATAATTAGAGATCATATTAAATACTCAAGTGTGATAATAGTAAATAGATATTACATCATAATTCACTGATCTCTAATATCATAAGAACACAACTTAATGTGATTATAGAAAATAATTACATAAACTTAGCCACATCTAATACAAGTCTACTATCACTATTATATATGTACAATAAATGAGTAACTATAACTTTATTCATTATAATATTTCAATAACAAGTAAAATATAATATAATATACATATAAGATACATGACTCTACCGAAACATAGTTCCTAAACTCTAAAATATATGGAAATCTCAAGTGTCATCTCGATAAGTAGTACTATTATGGGGAGGGAGATCATTATCTAAGCACTTTTACACACCAACCATAGACCAATTATCCCTCACACTAACCCCATAAAAAAATAGCCCTCCTTTCATAGATGATTAGATAGTGACAGTGCAGAAATTTAGAGCGACAAGAAAGTACCTATTTGTTGCATGATTTCTAAAAATAAACATGTTTTGTATAATAGAGAACCCATTCTATTACAAGATATCACACAAACATGTAAATCATACTCATGAAATGATAATGTCTCACTAAACATAATTTATCTAGAGTTTTAGGAATAATAAATAATAATGATCTATAGATCATTCAAATTTATACACACCACTTGATCAAATTATCTTCATCTCACATTGTGATGTTAGTAAGCTAGTGAAGTCCATCTCACTCCTTACTTAGTATCAACAAAGAAAGATTGGTCAAACATAATTTAACCACAAGATTCATATAATTTACACCCTACTAGCAATCATGTTAATGTAGCATGCTAAACATAGGAGTAATCAAAGTATAAATTTATTCCATCAAACATATGAATAAATATTATATTATTATTTATCCCATACTATAAACAATGAACTATAGTTTATACCACCTGATTAAGATACATATATAACTGCAGAGTTTATCTACTACAATTAGTTTCCAAACATACTACACCCTATGATAACCTATATTACCATAGTCTATTATTTTAAGACATAAATACTAATTTTATAAAATAAATCATATTAAGTAGTCTTAAATACATGGAAATATAAGATTCTATTCAAGTAAATAGACATAAAAAACAAGTCATAGTTTCTACAAAACACAAGATATTTTATCATAACAATCATTACACTCTTAAAGGTTGTTTGCATGCATACTTAAATCCATACTAACTGTCACAAAACATACTATTCATAGTAATAATAAATTCACATCCATTTAATAAAATAATTTAGGTGTGAGCCTAGACATTATAATTATAGCACGTACTATTTTGGATATAACATATATTTATACTATAGTACTCTATGATATCACATATTATCATAGTTTATTATTTAATAATAGATATGCATAATTATTCAAAACCAAAATTATATTTTATAGATTCAATGTCTCACAAATATAAATAATAAATAAGTAGGTATGAGTTCATACCACCTAATTATACCATATGTTTAAACTACATACTAACATTTAAAGAAACATAACTCATAGGCACACATCAAGATGCATCATTATATGCTTAATATGTTTAAACACTTATATCAATATATTCACAATAAGTACTACACACAAGTATTTACTACTATATGAAAATTTATTCAACAAGTTAATCATGCTATTCTAAAAGAGTCAGATTACTCATAACTAAGCTATTCCACATTCTTTCATTTAAATAACTTAATTTCTTTCCTAGGTGACTATTCTCACATGGTTATGGTTCCAGTCTCATGACACCTTATGACTTGTTTCAACCATTTAATTATAGGTAAAATCCATATATATGAGTATTTTATATAAAACATATGTAATTACTTGAATGATATGAAAATATAATACCACTGTTCACTTATACAATTAATCAAGATCTCCCTATACTCATTTATAAATCTAATTAGGGATCTTAAATACCATAGCTTATCTCAAGATAATAAAGACATATGCTGAGTTATAAATATGCATCTATCCTTAAATACTAGGTTAGGATCCTATAACTTTATTTGACATAGTTTCATAGCTTTCTTTTCTTATGACCAATTATTATATGTTATATTCTCCAAATACTCATAAATTCTTTAGGTAGTAATTGTGACTATATATATATAAATATGTTCAATAATATACCTACCACTATGGTTCAAAAGTGTCAATAGTCTCATAATCTCAGTTATACATTAAATGAATATGATTCCTACTAAAAATATATGTCAAATCATATGGTCAATATCCTCTACATGAGTGTTTGTATGCACATAATACAGTAACCATTTAAAGAACAATCAAGGTGTGAACCAACTTACTAACCACTATATCTACTTTTGGTATTACAAGTATACTTATGAATTAAGAGTTTTGTATTAAAAATTTAAAGATGATAAGAAACAAATGTCATGGTATTAATATCTATATCCATTGTTACAAATAACCTCAACCTATATATACCCAATTACACAATACTATAATACTCTATGATATCACATATTATCATAGTTTATTATTTAATAATAGAAATACATAATTATTCAAAACCAAACTTATATTTTATAGAATCAATGAATCACAAATATAAATAATATATAAGTAGGTATGAGTTCATCCCACCTAAGTATACCATACGTTTAAACTACATACTAACATTTAAAGAAACACAACTCATTTATATGCTTATTATGTTTAAAGTCTTATATCAATGTATTGACAATAAGTACTACA
>JARHVA010001645.1:2780000-2825000 GCA_037957365.1 Torreya grandis
TCCTTGGTATATAACATGGTTTTATGCATCATGTTATGGTATTAAAGCTAGGATGGAACTGATAGGACTCCCAGCTGATGAACACATGTATTGTATGCATCTTGTAATTTATCATATATTATATAGATATTAATAATGTTGGTATACATGCATGGAATTGGTAAGTTTTTTGTTTTTATCATTTTGTTGATGTGATTTTGTTTAACACACCATGGGTAGTGTCAAAATCTCAAGGTTGTGTGTTTGTCCTTTTATCATAGATTAGTTTTTTTTTAATATAAAAATCTTTAGATTATGAACTATAATTACTAACAGGATATAATTTGTAAATTATTTCATGTATTTTCATGAAATTATTTACAATCATCCATTTTTGCCTTGTATAAGATGATGCCAACTATAGAAGTATAGCTAGGATTAAAAGTAATATGAGGTTATGAATGAATTTTATACTACTTTTATATACTTAACAATATAAAGAGTAAGAAAATTTTCAATATACATTAACAAAGTATACAGTTAAAATAATTTTCATATTCATATAAAAATGTTTCCATTAAAATGTAAAGTTCATCATACTACTATGCGTTTGATTTTGAGTGGGAAGCCACAAACTTGAATAAGGCATTATTAGAATCAGTCAAATAAAGTTATAGATTATAAAACGTCATAACACATGATGTTTCCAATCATCCTTCAATTAATTTAACAAGTTTAAGATATATAACTCATATATTAATCCATTTTATAAGACATAATTACCTTTGTGTTCCTTATATGCATGCTATAATCATATCAAGGTTTATCTAAAGATTTATAAGTTAATGATAAACCAATCTTAACATGTAAATGAACTAATATTATAAGAGAAATAAGATCAATATAGATGAACCTTAGATAACTGAACAAAATATTTATGGTTGTATATTAATCTTTATTATAGTCAAGAAGTGACCTTTAAGATATAGTCAACATCAATGGGGAACATACCTAAATCTAGTCCTTTGTAAAATCATTTATATTATATTTAATTAACATATAAATATACCCAAATTATAAAATAATTTTTTAGTAAATAATGTTTACTCATAAATAACATACCTATTCCTCAAAGAGTCTATTACCATTCTTGGAATTTAAAATGATCCTATTCATATACTGGGTCCCTACCCAACCCAACCATTAGTTGGAGAATGTAATAGTGCATGTGGTTTCAAATCCTAAACATAAAATCATATTCATAAAGTTGTTTAAGAATGAGATATGAATAGGTTTTGTAAAAAGACACAATAAAAATTAAGTAACACTCAAATTAGTTTAAAGGACATTAACTTATTAATGACAAAACCATTCAATGGACTAAATAAATGACTATGACCAACACCCAAATAACCAACAAAGAAACACAAAATATTTGTAATACTTAAATACCATAGTCAAAGTAGTCAAATTAGACTTTAATAAGATGGACAATAGTAGATCATTATATAGAATGTTAAGGGTATTATATAAATAGGCAAGATGTAGGTCATTATATAGACTACAATAAGATGGACATCAATAGACCAATATATAGACTGATGGTTAATTGTCTCCATTCCTTTAGGTGTAAAGATGGAAGAAAATAAACTATTACATATAATTTAAGGGGTATTATATAGACAAAAAATATGTAGTGCATTATATAAAATACAATAAATATTGTTATACAGGTAGTGAATATATAAACTTGATTTGTGTATACCATTACATAGAATATAAAATCTATGAGTTTTACCTTAACTCCAAGAAAGTGGATAAACATCCATATAATTTTATTTTTGTTTCTATTTTAAGTTAAAGTGTGAATATATATTGAGAGGAAATGTTGTAATGAGGAAATCTGAACATTAACTTAAGTAGGGAGTAGATGGGTCTCTATGATGATCACTATATTATTGTTATTCCATTTTTTAAAAATGTGTTTTCATTATGACTTGCATATTCATCATTTGAATGTGAATATAATAACTAATTTTCATATAGTACATGCCATGTTGTACAGAACTAAGTATTTCATTATTTACCATACACGCACAACACTTTTGGATGGTACATGACATGTGGAAGAGAACATGTAAAAGGTATGATAAAAATTAATATTTGATTTAAAAAAAAAAATCTATGTGAACAAAATTAATTTTCCATAGTATATAATATGGTTGTATGCATAATGTTACAGTAGTAAAGATATGATGAAAATGATATGACTCCTTGTTGATGAACACATGTATTGTATACATATCATACTTTATTATGCTATTTATGTATATGACGTATGTTTTCATACATGCATGGACATGGGAAATTTATCATGTTTATCTTTTTTTGATATAATTTTGGTTTACCACACCATGGGTAATGTCAAAATCGTAGTGTTGTGTTTTTGTCCTTTTATCATAGTTTCAGGTTATTTTTTGTAAAACTAATTAGATTATTAATTTTTGTTACTATAAGGGTTCAATTTAAAAATAATTTTCATGTATTTTATTTTAGTTATTGACAAGAATCCATTTTTTCCTTTTATAGGATGATTTCAATAATATAATTAGAGCAAGGATTGTAACTGATAGGAGTTGATAAATTGATTTTATACTAATTAATCTACCTTAAACTTTTATATAGTTAAAACCATTTTCAAGTCACATAAGAATATTTTTATTACAATGCAAAGTTCATCATATTACTATGTTTTTAGTTTTGTGTCAAAATTCATAGACTTGAATAAGGTATTATTATAATTAGTCAAATAAAGTTATAGAATGTAAACCTTTATAACACAAAATGTACCCAATGATCCTTCAGCTAATTTATTAAGGTTAATATATGAAACTCACATATTTATCAACATTCTAAGAAATAATTAATTTTGTGTCTTTTATATGCATGCTACAATCATATGAAGATTTGTCTCATGATTTAGAAGTTAATGATAAACCTAAATTAAAATATAAACGAACTCATTATTAAAAATCATTAGGATCAGTACAGATCACCCTTAGATAATTGAAAAAAATATTTATGGTTATATCTTAATCTTCATTATATTTGTGAAGTGACCTCTAAGATACAATTGAGATCAATGGGGAGCATACCTTGATTTATTCTTAGCATACCATGATCTAGTCCTTTCAACACATTATTGAAATTGTAAAATCATTTACATTATCTTTAATTAACATAGAAAGATAGCTAAATTGTAAAATAATATACGAGTAAATAATTTTTACTCGTCAATAACATACCTATTTATCAATAAGTCTATTAAAATTCTTTGAATTTAAAATCAGCCCAACCATATAGTGGATCTCTACCCACCCCAACCACTAGTTAGAGCGTGGAATAGTGTATTTGGTTTTGAAACCAAAACATAAAAGCAAATGCCTAATGTAGTTTATAAATTATATTCAAATAGGATTTCAAAAAATACATAATAAAAATAAAAAAATAAACACTCAACTTGGTTTTAAGTCACATTATCTCATTAATACAAAACCTAGTCAATGGACTAAACACATGATTGTGATCAAGACCCATGTAACCAATACGAAAATGTAAAATACTTGTAATACCTAAAGAATGCAGTTAAAGTAGTCAAATATTGACAATGGTATACCGTTACACATAATGTAAAGGGTATTATAGAAATAATAAATATTTAGTGAATTACATAGTATTTAATAAGTTGGACAATAATAGACCATTATATAGGCTAATTGTCCATTCGATCCTTTCATTTATGTAGATAGATGGACAATATTATACAATTACATAGAATGTAAAGACTATTATATAGAAAAATAAGATGTAGGGTATTAGAGAGACTATAATATTAGGTTTAGGGTTTCAATGAATATCTATATAGACTCTATGTATACCAACACAAACAATGTAAAGGTTATGAGTTTTCCTTTAACTAAAAAAAAGTGGATAAATATCCTTCAAACATTGATGGTTTAGTTTTATGGAGTTATAATTTGACTATATATGAAGAGAAAATGATCAAATTAGGAAGTATGTATGGTGTCTTATGAAAGGAGAACATGGTTCTCTATCATGAGCACTTTTTATTATTATTCCACTTTTAAATAATGTATGTTATTAATAGCTTACACACTCTACATTTGAATGTTAATGTAACAATTAATTGGTACATTATAATTCATGAATCCCCACTACATTTCATTATGAACCACAAATAGATGTATCTTGTAAAAAATACATTTAGCATAACATTGAAAATGTGAGCAAGACCATAGAAAACTAACAACAAAAGAGAAAAGATTCTTAATACGTTCCCTCTTTAATGACCTATCTGTTGAAAAGATTATAACACATGTGAAAACATTTTATGATATTATTATTGAAATTGAATTATAATTATTTCACTTTTCAGATAGATTTTATTTATTTGATATAATAATCTACATATAGTTCCATTATGAGAATAATCAAGTTATGTTGAACAAATACATTCATAATTGGATTTAAGATGACATTTCCACCCTCTTCTGGATGTCAAAACATTTGACATGATGTATCACAAAAACATATTACATCTCCACAAAATGAATAAGACATCAAACATAAAATATTTATTAAAACATTTCTTCTTCGTTTTCATTCCCTGTTTTGCGTTGAACTATCCTTGTCCTACTATTATAAAAAATGGATGAAATTAATTTCATAAATTAAAATCAAAACCCATAGTTATTAAATTAAAGAGAAAGAGTGTTTGAAATATGAGGATAAAAAAATATACCTTGTCATTAAACTCTTGTAGAGTTTGTCCCTTTATCATTCTTATTTAGAGTTAAGACATTTTATTTTACCTTTCAAGCTTTGTAACTTAGTTGTAAACATAATATATGAATGTATGGGTGAAGAAAATAAGATAATGGGAAACACATAATGTATTAATTACTTTCACAAATTCCATCATGCTTGAAATTTCCTACCATCTTCCCTCTTTATTTGCTTTGGAATTTTCAATCTTCAGTTCTTCTATAGCTACCAACCCTTTGAGACTCAAGTTATTAGATTCATAAACGTGTTATTTTATTTTTAATTAACTTAGTTACATATATGTATCTGATATAATTATTTATAAAATTTCATTCAATAGACCTCTATTGTATTCTCTTGATTAGATTTTTTGCTTCTTGGCAATCTAAAATGAGAGGTAACATGTGCATTTCAGCACAATGTGAATTGAATTATGGTTTTGATAAAAAAATATTACCACATTTATACAATGTAATACATTATGGTGTTATATAATAAAATTTGTATATGTATAAAAAATCTTGAATAGTCTTGTAACCATGCTCCTCATAGTCAAAGATAATATATACACATCAAAATGTTCAAATTAAACAAGCATATCCAATTTTAAGTTTATAGGCTATAAATTTGAATTGAAAATACAATCAAATGGAATAATTACCCTTGTAAAATGTGGATATAAGGGTATGTCACTATGGAAATCATGTGGTAGCTAAAACTAGACATCATTATCATGTTCACATGAAATTTTTGAGTCTCTTTATTTCTTATAAATAGTAACATGTTCTTATGTAAGTTAAATCACAAAAATAATATCACAATATTATTTAATAACACTTTAAATAACTCATAATTCCCCAGATTATACTTTGTCCTTTGAAGTATGCTCATGTGCATTTGGAAAGGTTGAAGGGTTAATTTTCTCCATTATTTTTTTCTTCCTACAAATGAAAATAATGGGTGCCTATGCAAGTAAAATTAATAGAATAATATAAAATTCATGTTTCATATGACATAAATAGATACATGTAAACCCCAACATATTGCCTTGTCCTTCAGTCTATGCCAATATTAATGTGAAGAGGTTTTATAGGTTAGTCATTCCATTCTTTTAATCTTTGTGTGATGGAGGGTAATAGATTCTTATGAAGGGAAAAGAAATAAAATAATATTCCAGTAATGTTTCATATGTCTTAATAAAACACTCCTAAATCCTAACATAATACATTATATGTATAACTAATTCTCTGTGAATGTGGAGAGGTTTCCAATGAATCATTTGGAAACTCATAATTCTTAAAATCTTATGCCACCAAAGAAATGGGTGTTAACCACTCATCATTACCATTGTTTTCTTGATAAAGAAGTGGAAAAATTAGAAATATAATATAGTTATGCAATAAAATATACATCTAAATTAAAAATAAAATAACATGAAATAAGAATTATATGTCTGTCATGGGATTAATTTCTAACATTATAATATAGATCATCCTCATCTTCTGAAGGACTAGATGATTAATTTTTTTCCTCAGAGACATTAATAGGTTCCTTTGTAGGTAAAATAAGAAAAATTAAAATTAAAATTAAGTTTAATATAAATTTCATAAACTTACAAACCTCACATATTCTTTTGTCTAATATTACATTCTCTTTGGAAGAAGGTTTTCCTTGTGCATGGAAGGAGGTTACAGAACAAGGTTTCATCTATTCTATTATTTTTCTCTTCTTATAAATGGGATTAGTGAATCCATCCTACCTACCATTTTTTTAATAAAAAATTGATTCACTACTTATAGTTCAAATTTCAAATTGAACAAAATAATATTAATATTTTATATAACAATCTAATAAAAACTTAACACCTTCCCAAATTGTTCCTTTTTTAGTTGTTGTTGGAGGAGCTTCTCCTAAGTTTGGAATTATCATCATGCTACACAATCTCATTAAAAGTCTAAACAACAAATGAACTATTTAAATTAGAAATCATGATTGATAACAATAATATAATATTTTAAATTTGAATACCATAAATTCATGGTAGCAACATATTTAACTAGGGGAGATTTAGGTCTAGGTTTGACAACATTTATCTTGAGTTTGATACAAAACATAAAGGGTTATCTATATCCATGTTCAATTTCAAAATGATAAATGGTTAGCATTATTTATAATTTTTAATCACCTAAATAATTAAATAAAATAACTTGAAACTAATTTTTTTTTCATATTACCAAATTGATGTCATTTACTTTAGACAGTGTGTCTTTATTTATTTGTATTTACATCTCTTCTACTACAAAAGATTATTTTTCAAATATATAAAAATTATTTAATCCTCATTCATTTGTGCCATGTAAATTTATCAAATATAATACATCTTCCAATGAGTGAAGGATATCTATAGGACCATAACCACGTTTTGGGTCAAGAACAGTCATAAAATCGAATGATATGATAACATACACAACATTTCATAGAAATTATATTATATAATTCTATAATAATAAAAAAATAATTTCAATAATAGCACATGCATATACTCATGTATAGATAAGAAAACAAAATAGAAATTGTTTATATACATTGCATGTTTATGGAATAGATATAAGTACTATTAGCCAATTACTCACCCCAAGTCAAAAATGGTCAACCTGAATAAGTTGAAAATTTTCATAGGGTTGTTAAAGCTTGTATATGGTGTTTTTATGTTATTATTATTGTCATAAATGGTATTATATGGTCTTCATGTGGTCACATTAGTCATTATCTATCTTTATCCAAGATTTGATCTCATGTGTACTCATCTAGTCCTAGGGGTCATTTATGGGTCATGGTGTTATCAAGTATGATCAAAATTTTAGCATGGTATTGAGTCATTAGAAAAATTTATTGATATGTATTTTAAGTCATATATTTATGCATTAACATCTTATTATGTTATTATATTCCCAAAGTCATTTTGGTTAGATTTTGGGCTAATATGGAGAAGTTATATGTACCATTTGTATAGTGTCCTACACAAGGAGGTTTACATGATTTTAGGGATACGAGGAAAAGAGGTATAATGAGAGATTGAGAAGAAAATTTGAGTCTAAAAATTTAATCCATGAACCAAAATGGATTAATTCAACTCTGATAATGTATTTGAATTCCATTCATGGAGGGATAATGACTTGAATAAGATGAAATCAAGTTTTGAGCCACTTGAACAAAGCTAGGTTTGGTAGATGAAGGGGTTTCAAGACACCTAAGAATATGAATGATGATTGATACTAGAATGTCAGATCAAGGTAGTTTTGAAATGCATGAAATATGTTAATTAATATGTCTAAAAGTATCTCATGGTAAACTAATGATGAAAAGGTCAATTTTTCACTTCTCATATGTAAAGAAGGGTAGCTTTGAGGAGTTATGAAAGGTTTCAAGATGAGCTTCTAACTACTATGACACTTGGATGATGGAGTATCATCAAAATAAAGACACATGTATTTTTAAGTTTGTTTGAATAATTTCATAACACTTATAATAATTTTAACTCCTTTGGACACTTGTATTTCTCCCTCTTCTACACCCCCCTCTCTCTCTTCCGCATTTCTCCATATAATTTACCACTTTTGGCCTTGTAATGGATCCACATTTGGTATGGTGAAGCCCTTATAAATTGAATCATAATTTTTTAATTCAATAGAATATTTCAAGTTGATTTTTATTTCTAAAATTCTTTCCTAAGTGTGTGAATAAGTTCATTATTGAACAAGTGATAGTTATCTATCCTTGTGTTCATCTCACTCTTTCATGATTTTTGTAAGTAATATGTTTGCTAGCATGTCTAATGAAGTTTGAATAGTTTTTATATGTCTATTTAAGAGTGAATAAAACTACTATTATCTATTATAAGACCTATTATTCATCTACCTTGAGAAACACATTGCATTCTACCTTAATGTTGAAATACTTTTATTAGGAGAACCTTAGGTTTTGAGATAATTTTTGTGAATTGTCTTTCATAGTGAAGGTTAAAATAGGTTTATGGAGTTAATATTGGTACATTACCTTTATTTTATATGTTTTAAATATCCTTCTATCCTTTTTCCTTTAAATCAAGTAGATTAACAGTTATTTGTAGGTGTTGTGCAAAGGGAATTAGCCATTCAAACTAGAGTTTTTCCTCTGTAACAGGTCACCCATAACCTTCAGGTGTTTCCATGTTATATTAAAATTAAAGAGGTTTTAATATCCCTCCTTAGGGTTAAAATTTTATTGATAACAATTTTTGTATTCAAGGTTATACCTTATGATTCAAGAAGTTATCAAAGGTAGATGATGATCTTGGTAGATTTAAAGTTGTAAAGCTTCCTTCATGCAGTATCTAGTGACTCCAAAACTCATTGGATATTATTTTTAAACTAGTGATTAATTTTCATTCCAAAGGTAAGGAAAATATCATCTAGTAAATGCATTCAATTTAAATTTTTAGAGCTACCTCACTATTCAGTTAGAACTAAGATGTTTACTAACACACATACAGACTTCAAGAAATATTTTGTTGCTCATTTACCTATTATGAAAATTTTCTTGTGTTAAATTTACAATATGGAAACCTCAAGGAACCTCCCCTTTATTGCCTTCAGTGGATGTAGTCCTTTATCACTTGTTCACTATAATGGAATTCCTATGTCATCCTTCAAAAGTGTGCCTTCTTACATGGGAGAATCATTCACTACTTATATAGAACACATAAGGAACATTACCAAATTTTGTAATATACACAATATAACTAGAGATAATGTTGCCATCAAATTTTTTATTATTTTTTAGGGTAAATATATTTTATTGGTATGTAAATTTGTCTCCTATCTCTATCACTATATGGGATGAATTGGTTGATGCATTGAAAAGGAGATTTGAAGACAAATCTGATCACTTATCCTTAACTAAGTAGCTGACTACAATAAAGAAAGCACCTCAAGAAGACATGAAAGAATTTAAAATGAGATTTAAAAAGACCTGGGATATGATTTAAATCTTTTTAAGTTCTACTACACATCATGTTTTTCTTTATTACCTCAAAGCTTTCAATCATGACATCCATGATGATGCAATCCATGAAAGGGTATACTTTATGTAATGTATATGTGATTGATATAAGGGTTGAGAATTTCCTTATTCAATCTAGAAATATAACCCCTATACATGCCATTCCTTTGTTTTCTGATGTTCAAATTCATATGCCCACCATTACTCCCATTCCCACACCCAAATATAATCAACATGCCCCCAATCACCCAAGCAAGGCAAAAGAGGAAGAACTCACCAAAGATCTTAAGGTAAATGAAGAAGAGAAAAAAATTAAAATTAAACAAAAATATTATAAATGAATGTCCTTTCAATTCCTTTCATTTTCCTATTGATCTTACCAATCTCACAGACAAACTTTTCAAGGTCATTATCAAGGACAAGGGTAGTTAACTAAATTGAGGTAACATAATGTACAAAATCAGAATGCTCCTTATACATCCAAAGAAACTTAACTTGTCCAAAATAATATTATACAAGGAAATGGAGATCAACCTTTATAGGACCAACCTCATGGCTCTTCCACTTATGCAAATAAAGAATTCAATCAAGCCTATATGACTCAATGGGTAATAATGTCTTCCATAACTTAAAAAGAGATGTAAAATGGAGAAGAGAGAAATGAAGGGGATGCTCAGTCAGATTTCACCTTAATGAAATACTATTAATATGACTCATGTGCATTAAACTACAAAGGAAACTTGAACATTGGCTCAAACTCTATAGCTACAAATACAAGGTCAAAAAAATATCGACTAAGGAAGTATAAGGGATAAGTGGTGGTCCAAACATGAACTATAAATCATCTCAAGGATATGATATGTCAAATGTAGTCACTATGGATTTATTAAATCACAAAACTTAGAATGCTAAAGCTCCTTTTATGACTTATCTTATGCATCAAGTGACACAAACTAGTGGTAGTGTTATAGCTTCTAAAGTACAAGACAAAGTTGGGGGCTCTCCTATGAACATTGTTGAGAAGATTAATAAAGTACATGCAAGCATCCAAATGTGTAAAACATTGTCCATTCATAGACAAATAGACCTAATCTAAAAAGATCTCTCGAATATCAATGCATCACATATGAAACCTAATGAAAGACATGTAATTTTGACAAATGAAATGAATACCAAGGATGGGAAGCCAATCAAAACTAAAATAAAAGATAAACCTCCTCCATTTTATCTCTATATCATCATTGGGAACTCATTGGTCTATTATTTTTTGATTGATAGTGGATTAAGTAAATCAATCATGCCTAAACAAGTAGCAAAAAACATGAAGTTGAAGTACGAGTAATAGTCCAAGGGGGTGTTACTGTTAGATGGATCATTTTATAAGATAGAATTATAAAGGGTTTAAATCTAACTCTCCATTATTTTCCTACATTTTCTATCTCCCAAGATGTGGTGGTTGTAGATGTTCCACCTTAGTTTCCCCTTTGATTGTCAAGGGACTTTACTATTAAATTTGGGGGTACCTTACTTTAGATAGGTCCTACATGGCATTTACGACTAGGTACGGTGATAAAGTATATATCAATTATAAACCTTTATCTATGTTTTATGTCGATCCATATGAATGTAACACATCAAACATTAACTTCACCATTAATGAATAAGAAGACCATCCCAGTGACCAAGAATCTTTAACACCTCTTGATGGCATAAATGACCTCTATCTTGATGAAAGACGAGCTGATAAACATGGTTTTAATTCATGCAATATCATTGAATAAATATGAATGGGCACATATATCATACATGAAGAAGATGATGAGTTCCTTGAGGTATGTTTTGGTGATTCCCTTCAAAAAATTGCATGGGTTAACAATTTTATGCATATGGATGATGTCAGTGATACACTAAGTGTACTAGGGCATGATATCCATGAAAAATATACAATTATTACTAAAAAATAGGAATAAATTCATGAGTATGATAGTAAAGAAGGACATGATGATCAATGGCAATAGTACCATGTGATAATTCAAGAGTTTGAACAAGTAAGTACGCTTGCTCTTCCTCAAAAGAAACATGAAATTGATGATAGTGTCACTAATGGACTTAATGATAAAAAATAAGAGTGTGAAGTCTAAATCAAGAAGAATTCAGCCTTGGAGGAATGTAATTAGGTCAAGGCATAAGTTCATGAAAGTAAATAGCAAAATAGAGATCAATCTGATCTTGACTCAATTATAGATATGGTTGGCATATAAATAGGAAATTTTGATGTTTGTAAACACCTTTCACATCATGGTTCAGATGAAGGTGTAGTTGGGAAAGGTTTCATAATCCCTAAAGAGAAAAATGAGAAGTGCTAAATGAGCATGAAAGAGACCAAGCAGGATGCAATGTTAAGAAAGCCTGAAAGAGAACTAAAAAGAGCATTCAAAGGAATTTCAAATGATGCAATTTAATCTATGAGAGGCTTAAATAATGGTAAGTCATTTTACCACCTACGTAAATAAGTTTTCATTGATAAACATCTATAATATGGTGATTTATTCTCATGTAGTAGTTGTGACTCTAGAAGCATTATTTGAATCAATAGGAGTTATTTCATAATCTAAAATATGTTTTTATTTATGTATGTAAAAGGTTAGGTGTGTTTTTTTGAGTGTTTATTATTTTTAGATTTCCCTAAAAGCCTTTGGCATAGTGTGATTATTTTTTGTTCTGCGGTGTGGTATGAGTTTGATTCTTATAGAGGAATGTCAGTTTAAGTTTGAAGTATAAGAGTGACTCTATTTTTCAATTGAAGGACAAAGATAATAATATGTTATTATTTTATGCATGCTACCCTTGTGAATAACAAATTTGTTTACCAATGTTGACCCCAAGACAAAAATTGTCAAACCCTATAGGTAGAAACTTTTTATAGGGTTATTCAAGCTTGTATAAGGTGATATTATGATATATTTATGGTCATAAATGCTCCTATATGATCTTCATGTGATCATATTAGTCATTTTCTAGCTATGTCTAATATTTAGTCTCATGTTTATTTGTCTATTCCTAGGGGTCATTTATGAGTCATGGTGTTATGAAGTATGGTCAAAGGTTTAACATTGTATTGATTCATTAGAAAAGGTTGTTGATATGTATTTAAAGTCATATATTTATGCATTAACCTCTTACTATGTTCTTATATTCCACAAATTCATTTTGGTCACTTTTTTATCTAATATGGATAAGTTGTACATATAATCCATACACTATCCTATACAAGGAGATTTACATGATTTTAGGGCTACAAGGAAAAGAGATCTAATGATAACTTGAGGAGAAAAATGGAGTCTTAACAGTTGTTCCAATAACATAAATATATTTATTTAAGTATGATAAGGTATTTAAATTATTTTCATGGAGGGAGAATGCCTTGAAGAATATGAACTCATGTTTTGAGTTACTTAGATAAAGCTAGGCATGTTAGATTAAGGGGTTTCAAGACACCTACAAATATTAATGATGATTTATACAATAATGTTAGATAAAGGGAGTTTATAAATGAATGATAGGTGACAAATGATATTTATGAAATAATCTCATGATGAATAGATGATGAAAAGGTCCATTTGTCACTTACTAATATATAAAGAAGTGCAGTTTTGAGTGATTGTGCAAAGTGTCAAGATGAATTTATAACTTATATACAACATGGATAAGACACCTATATTTTTAATTTTGTTTGTACTATTTCATAACCCATATCTTGATTTTAAATCCTTTGGATACTTGTTTCTCTCCTTTTATGCCCCCCTCTCTCTTACTCAATTCTCTATATAAGCTGCCACTTTTAGCATTGTAATAGATCCACATTTGGTATTGTGAAGCCCTACTAAATTGACTAATAATTTTGATTTTAAATAAAATATTTTAATCTTATTTTTAGGGTATCAATAAAAATGTATCAGATAAAAATTTAGTGATTAAAAATGTAGCATAAAAAATATAGCAAGGATAAAACATAGTGAGGACAAAATGTAGCAAGGAAAAAAACATCACATGAATAAAACATAGCAAAGGATGCACTCACACATAATATGACACAACTTTCAACTAAATATTAAAACTCATGAAATCACAATTTTATTTGTTACTATTTTTCTAAATTTGGTGCATTAATTTTCCACCATGAAATGCTAACTACTATCACCAAAATAAACTAGACAACAAATAAATAATGTGTTAATCACTAAAATGTCCTAATTATGATCCTCACTATATTTTCATGACATTACCAATACGACTACATTTTTTATTCACTACAATTTATCCTCATGATATTTTATCATACTATATTTTTGTCATAATAAATTTGTACCACTACATTTTTGGCCACTATGTTATCACATAGAGCCCATTTTGAGTTCTTAAATTCTTGCTTATGTTTGTGAAGTAGTTCATTTTTGAATTTCAAGTGATAGTTATCTCTCCTTATGTTCATCTCACTCTTTCATGCCTTATGTGAGTAATATGTCTTCTATCAGGTCTCATAAAATGTAAATGGTTGTTTTATGTCTCTTTAAGTATGAATATGAATATTAGTGTTTATGATAATAACTACTATTCATGTACCTTGAGAAACATATTACGTTCTACCTTCATGTTGAATTTTTTTTAGGAGAACTATGGATTTTGAGATCAATTTTGTAAATTGTACTTTATAGTGTAGGTTCAATTAGGCTTGTGGAGTGAATATTGGTATATCACATCTATGAGATTAATGTTTAATCTGCTTCAATGCCTTTTCCTTCAAATTAATTATATTAATGATTAGATGTAGGTGTTTTGAAAAGGGAGATAACCCTTAAAACTAGAGATTCACCTCTCTAATAGGTCACCCAAAACCTTGATGTATTTCCATGTTACATAAAATTTAAGGACGCTGGGTTAGTCCTCCTTAGGGTGCAAATTTTATTGATAACAAGTAGAATTCATTATTTGTATTATGTGAAAAAATTATAATTAAAATTTATGTATGATAAAAATGTAGTGAATTATGTGTCCAATTTACACATTGAGGGATTTGTAAACTTATTATGTGAACATTTTATATCATGATTGATCAATTAAAATAGCATACAAAATAAAATAGTCTTACTTAGAGATGTAGTGTTATTATTCATTAATTCTACCATAGACAAATAACAGAGGAATGAAAATCTAACTAAGAGGGAGTCTATGAAAAGTGAAGACATTTATATCTACTAATTAAAAATGTTATTTTCTCTTCGTCAAACAACTTGAAGAATTATGAGGAAATAATCAAGATATCAATCTTTCTCATTCATCATCTCGATGTAAGAATATAATATATTTTGTGATAGTCAAATGGATGTCAAAATAGGGTTAAAAATATGTTATTATGGTAAAACAAAACAAAATATAAATTTCACACCATTATCTCCACTACTACCATCGATGCCATTATAGATTACATCGAATAATCCCAAGACATGACATAATATATTTAGTTGTCAAAAGAAAAAATATTATTTATATTAACACTGTATATCAATTTTAGTCTATAATATTCACAATGTTGTCCATGGTGAATGTATTACTTTAGAAAACATGTTCTACTTTTCACTTCTTGCTTGTCCACAAATATAAATTTTGTGCCACAATATTACACTATACAATCAAACTATGAGTTTATATAACCACACTATAAAAGATACAAGGATGTTTATCCACTTCATTGGAGGTAAGGGAAAACTCAAAACCTTTACACTCTTTGTAATGGTATACACAGATAAATAATTGGCATTATTTCAAGAAAGGAGTTATATATATATATATATATATATATATATATATATATATATATATATATATATATATATATATATATATATATATTACTTTTATAATATCCTTTATTGTAGTCTATATAATTCCCTAAATCTTGATTGTCTTTATAATACCATTTAAATTTTGTATATCATTCTTAGATATGCTAATATAAATTAATTTTAACTCTATACATTTTTATTCTATCTTTATACTATAAAGGAATTTGAATGTTTAGAATTTTGACCCATAGTCTATTCACACTATTATCCATCTTGGTACATAAAGGAAAGGATACAATGAACCATCGATATGTATATTGGTTTACTATTATTCATTATAAATATTAAATATTATTTCCAAGGGCCTATAAATTGTAAAACAAACAATATATGAACTCAATATCACATAATCAATTATAGAAATTAATCATGCAAGATAAATCCAATCATTTAATATATTGTCCTATAGGGGAAATGGCAGTAACTCATACAAGTAGATAGACATTTACCGCATATAGGATAATGTAAAATTATACCTTCCTCAAAAATATTCTTTATGTATATGTAGAGAAGTTATTATTATAACATGGCATTAAACTCATGCAATATAATTAAATATAAATGAAATTAAAAATTTAATCTTTTATAAATCTAAAATTAAAATAGATGTATCACATTATCATAGTAAGACAAACAAAGTGTATTATATAATAGACCATTATACAAGATCTATAGAATGTAAGAGGTATTGTACAAAATATAAAGATGTAGGAAATTATACAGACTATAATAAAATGGACATCAACATACAATTATATAGATAGGTGGTGCATTGGTTCCTTTCCTTTATGTATAACTATGGATGTCAGTAGACCATTATACATATTTTAAAGGGTATAATACCTAAAATTAATATGTACTACATTATATATACTTTTATAATATGTACAATAGTAGAACATTATACAAACCAATGGTTCATATCAAACAACTATATGTAAGTCATATATTTTTACCATAAACCTATGTAAAAAAAGAAAACATTTTTAAAAACATAATTATGTTCGAGATTTATATAATAATCTCATGTTAAATATAATCAATGTTTTCCATGATCATTATATTATTAACTTGATAGTGTTATGAATAAAAATTAACATAATAGGTGTTTTAAAATCCCACAAAAAAGACTTATAATGGGTTCAAAGTTAAGAGATACATAACATTGAGAGAAACATAGTACTATTTTATCCACCACCTATGTTGAATATTTACAAAGGAAAGATGAAAGTAAACATTAGAAAGATCCTAAAATCATTTCCAAATAGGCATGCCATCAAGGGTTCAAGAAATCAATGGTTTTTCATGAGCCTTCTAGTATTAAATTGATTGAGTTGTCAACAAAAATGAACACAATAAGTTTTATGAAAGCACACAAGAAAAAAAATATACATGCCTATAATTCACGTTGGCATAATTACCACTAAATAACAAATGAGTATTATGTTGGTTGTATTATTGACCACTTGAAGGTAATAATGATTAGTTAGGCATATTTTTTTATGTTGACAATATTATTGACTACTTTGAAATAAAAATAGTACTATGTTATCCACCACCAATAATAATAAAAAATGACTTAGGGAATCATATAGACTATAATAACATGGACAAAAAAATACTATTATACAAATTGATGATTTAATTCTTCCTTTAATTTATGTATAAATATGGATGTCAGTAGACAATTATATATAATGTAAAGATTATTATACCTACAATCAATATGTAGACAACTATACATAATTTAATGAGAATAAAAAATTAGACCATTATACAAACATATGGTTCATATCAAATATCTATATGCAAGACATGTATGTTATTCATAATCTTATTAAAACAAAAGAAAACATTTATCAAACATAATAATGTTCATGATTCATATAATCATCTCATGTTCAATATAGTCAATGAGTTTCGATGATCCTTCTATTACTAACTTGATATAATTATGAACATAAATGAACAAAATATGTGTTGTTTAAGCCCACACTTATATGGGGTTCTAAGTAAAGAGAAACATAACATAAAGATAAACATAATACTATGTTATCCACCACCTATGCTAGCTATTTCCATTAGATATGGAAAGTTAAACATTAAAAATATCCTAAAATCATTCACAAATAGGCATGCCATCAGGGGTTCAAGTAGTCAATAGTATAGTCAATGGTTTTCCATGTGCCTTATAGTATTAAATTAATTGATTTATCATGAAAAATGAACACAACAATTTTTTTTCAATCCCACAAGAAACAATTATACAATCCCATCCTTCACATTATCACTAAAGAAGTGAGAAGTATTGTTTTGACTATATTGTTAATCATTTGAAGGAATTATTGATTAGTTAGGGCATAAATTTTTTTTGTTGATTATATTACTAATTGATTTGATATAAATGTAGTAATTTTTTATTCACCACTCATAATAAATAAAAATTAGCACATTGATGACATCAGCACATTGACAAGGTGATCCTAAAAGAGTGCAAGCATTTTTTTTGACAATATGCATCGTTACCCCACATTGCATTAATATATTGAATAGAGAATTATTCATGATAATTTTAAATGGAAACATATATTAGGGTACAAATAAATTATCTCTTTAGATTCTTATGTTTATTATAATCCAAAAATTACATATAAAAATGGAGTGATAGATACCAAAGAAGGTGTACCATCAAACACCTTACATCGTATGCATCATACTTATCATAGCTAAACATTATTGACAAAAAACTCAAACTCTACCCAAAAAACATTAATTTCTTGAAGTATTCATCTTATAAGGGAATATCAATTTAATTTTCATAATAAATATGGGGTTATTTTATGTTGACTGCATTATTTCCTACTTGAAGGAATTAATGATTTGTTATGGCATAATCATTCATTCAACGCATAGTTTATTAAATAGTTTGTGTAATAAAAATATGATAAATATAATTTAGTGAATAAATATTAATTAGTTTCATAATCATTGTTATATATGATACATATAAAGTAATTTGACATCTATACATTTTTGTTATAGCTAAACACTATTCACACAAAACTCAAACTTTGCCTCCAAAACATTAATTTATTAAAATATTAAACAATACAACCAATGGGTTTCCATGATAATTATATTCTTAACTTGATAGAGTTATGAACAAAAAGGAACACATAAAACATTTTTCACTCCCACAATAAATACTTATACTGAGTACTAAGTTAAGAGAAACATAACATTCAGAGAAACATAGTCCTATGTTATCAACCACCTATGTCACTCTTTCAATTAAAAATATGAAATTAAAGATTAGAAAAATCCATTCATATCAACATTAAATGAATAACTAAAGTCACAAAATAAAGACCTAGGTTTAAAAGAGGAATAGTGTAAGATCCTAAATATATTCCGAAATAAGCATACCATTAGGTTTAAGTTGTGAATAATACAGTAAATTGTTTCCATGATCACTATATTATTAACTTGATTGATTTATCAATAAAAATTAACACAGTTAATTTTTTTCAATCCCATAATAAATAGTTATGCATTCCATTCCTTCACATTAACACAATTATCATTAAATAACTAAGGAGTATTATGCTGAATACATTATTGATGGCCTAATTTAACCTTTCATGAATTGTGCATACAAATATGAACTCTTATTTTCTCCTCTCACATTTATATGCTTTCCATGGGATTCACCTTCAACATTTTATTTCAATCAATTATAAGATTTATTTACTATATGTCTAACCTATTCAAATAATATTAGAACTATATTTATATCATCATATCAATATTATTTACCTCATAAATAATACATCAAACTTGGATTATTATTTAATTATGAACTTATCCAAACTTGATGGACTCATTTGACACCAAGAAAAAACATTTTTCAAACTAAAAAATTTAAATATGGGTTAGTCACTAAGTTTTTGTATGTAAGCTATGTGAAAAAGTACCCAAAAAGGCCCATGTAAAAACACAATATATCTTAGTATATTACCTAATTATATGTTTTTAATAAATCCTATGAACTTTAATATCTAAGGAGGCCTTAAAAGTCTGGAAATTATTTTGCATATCATCAAGACTTTCCTATTATGTCCCTATATAGCATTATTTAGAATGAAATTCACTATCACTTTGGTTTGATAAGCGTCTATCCCTTATGGATGAGGAAATTATAACATAATGACACATTATGTCATATTCATGTAGTGAATATTTGTCTTGAGTGCTATAATGGTCATATTTTCAAAATGACATGCTTTGTAATGACTCTCTTACACAAATCATTTAATCAAAATAAAATATGAAATAAACTATTCATTTTAATATTAATTAATTTTGCATATTTTATTTTTACAAGTAGGTATCCTCATTATGTTACCTTAAAAAATGAAAAACTAATACTTCATGCTTAGATCTTTGAGAAATGGTAACCCTTTTTGCAAGGTATATTGGAAATTTATCCATGTGCAATTTTTTTTTAGTATAATTCAATTTCTTAAAGGATGGGGAATTGTTTCAATACTATCAATAGGAATTTGATCACCATCCCCTTGTCTTGAAACAATTATTTCCACATGTCAACCCCCTCTTATAACCATTCATTGTCAGACCCATTTGGGTTCACTATCCTCACCTCCCTCTCTAATTTTGATATGATCTTTACTAAAAGTTGATAGGTAACACTCTAGAAGAGTTCATGAAAATTGACACACACATTAAAATTTTATCCCACACTACCTTCACCAAAATATATGTCAAATTATAAATTTCTAATAATATACTTATAAAAAAAGACCTATAAGTTGGGAAGCAATCATGGAATCAGACTCTTGACTATAAAGGTTTATATTTTCACTATAAATATTTATTTGAGACTAGCTACTTATCTATATAATGAATAAAATTCAAAATATGGAATGAAACCACTTGGTAAAAAGATTTCAACCCTTGCCATCATACTATGGAAGGGGGTGATGATATCAAAGGATTGGACTCATCCCCAGAAGATATTGAATCCCATACATCTACAACTATAGAGGGTCCTTCCATAGAAGAGGTAAAAAATATATTAAGCCCCCCATCTAAAGATAAAATCTCCAATAGAAGTTGCAAGTAATAAACCTAGATTAAAATAGTTATCCCATTATATCTTGATTTAAATTTAGAGAAAGACTAGACATTGGTGAGAAGAAATAGGTAAGGAAGACTCAACAAAGTGATTCTCACTGACAAAGAGCTAGTAGAGATAGAAAAATTTCTTGGAGATATGCTAAATTCTATTATGTAATTATTGGAAGTCACTAGGATGTTCCATTGACTATTTGAATAATTTTATTATGTAATTTTCTATGTTTTTGGTGATTGGGTAATTCATTGTTTATAAATTTGGTGTGGTACTCTATGGGTTTCTATAAAATGTGTTGTATGTGATTTTAAATGCATTATATTTATCTCAATTGAAAAAGGCTCTGGGGCCTTTTGAAATCTGGTCTTTTACCCTAATAAATAATAACAAATTTATATTAAAAATACTTATTTCAACATAATCTAACATCCAAAATGTGAATATATATGATTAAATATTAGACATTCATGGTGAGTTATAAATTAGGGTTATATAGTGATGGAATTTATGTCATTGGTTTTCAAGATGTGGTAATGGTGGAAACATCTTTAGTATCACCAAAGAGGGTTGGGCCTGATGGATATGAAGGAATGATGTTATATGCTAGCATGAATATGTTAAATACAATATGATTAAAGGAATTATAATCACATTTTTTAGGGATAGAAGTGGTAGGTGTAAATAAGTATAATATTAATCTTGAAAACACCCAAGAGGTAGAGGAAAAATATTTTTTGGTATAAATGCAAGTCCATGTAGGGTAGAAAGTGGGGAATGTTAGTCCACACTAGGAGAGTTGACTAGTCTAGGATTAAAGAATAGCTAGGTGATAGTATTTTGAGCCAATTAATTAGAGGAAGAGGTTATTGTTTCACCTACATGGAGTGGTATAAATTTCAATGATGATAGAGGAAAAAATGGAGTAGAGGAATACTTTTGTAATAGTAGTCTCTAAAAAGATAAATAAATCTTTAACTCCTACTATAGCTAGGAAATTAGTTAATTTTTAAAAAGAGATTATTTATAATTTTTTGGTCACATAAAAATGGTATTCAAAAAATGGGTTTATTTATAGATTTAATTAGTATTAGCCAAGCCTTTCAATTTTCACAATTGGATGATGAAGGTGTAGAGATAATTGATGAAGGGGAATTTGGAGATCTACCCTTGTGCCAAAGGTTTTTTCATAACCATTTTTATTTTCCTAAAGATATGAATATGATATTTTAGGAGTAGATGTGGTCCTTGGATTAACATTTTATTTTGATGAATCCATGGTTTCCTAGATTTAACTTGGTGTCTAAATATTTTAACCCTAGGCCTATTTTGGTTCACCTTTCACATCTTCCCCTTTATTTTTGGTCTAAACCTACATGTCTAAAGTAGGGAAGGCATTGAGAAAAACGTTAGCTATATATATTTATACAAGAGGGTATCTTCATAACATATATGCAATAATTATTTTTAGCATAGACATAATAACTCCTCATATCTATTTAGTGACATTTTTAGATCATATTTTTTCTCAAACCCTTGATTATGAAGGGTTATATTTTATATTTATGCATTATTTTTATATAGTTCACTTATCTAACTCTTGTCAAGTGTGTGGAAGAAAAAAATAGGGTGTTTCATGGTGGAATAACAAATATCATGATCTCTTGATAGTGGAAGGTAAGATGACTCAAAAAAATAAGCAAATTGGGATAAAATGATGGATAAGTTTCATGGTTTTGACGAGACTTTATTAAAGATAGATCTAAATCCGTAAATAAATAATGATACTATAGATTTAAGGGAGATGATAATAACTAGAGTATCATTGAAAAACCATAAATCGATTTATGCATTTGATTCCCACTTTTTGGATTCTGGAGAAGAAGGTGATTAGAAGGTATTCAACAATAGAAATAAAGTCAAAGGAAAGAAATATCCTGAAACTCTTAATATGACCCTCAGCTCCTGTTATGGTACAAGTGGGTCTTAGTTACTTTTATTGGGTGTTAGGTTTTATTATTTTGTTGTTATTTTTGAATGTTTATAGTTGTATTATTATTATTTTAGTTGTGTATACCAATACAATAAGTTTCTTATATAGGCTTGAGTCCCTATTCCAAAAAAAATCCCTCCTTTACCAATAATTAAAAAAGCATCCAAATTGTGATTTATTAATGGGATTTCATTTTATAAATAATTTTATAAACTCATACCAATAACTAGATTCAATGAATATGAATGTACCTAGATTATGAGTTAGATAAATGATTCCATACCATTCTTGGGATTGAACATACTTAAATTTCATGTAACTAAAAAATGGTAGTAATTTTAATAACTACTTTTATAGTCCTCTTTTACATAGGGAAATAAATATAATCACAATGTAAAAAAATAACTTGCATTAAAAAATATATCAAATACTTAAAATGACAAATTTATCAATTAAATGGACATTAATTTCTTTTTAGAAATAAAAATTAAAAAAACAAAAATTAAGCTTTATATTCTCATAATTAAAACTAAAATGTATTTTTTCACAATTTTAACCTAAAAATAAAAATAAGGCATGAAAAAGATATAAATTATCATATCAAGTTATCTTTTTCACACACACCAATGCATAACACTAATCTAGGAATAATTAATTTATCACCAAACTAAAGATGTTATATAAATATTTTCCAACCCAGATCATTCAAACAAACATTAATGTTTTTATCAAAAACGAAAATATCAAATAAAATTAATCAAATGGTTTTTTTACTCTTTGTTTGCATAATGTTTGGTAATGATTACATTGGATAAAATTATCTTTATTCAATTATTTTTTTTTACAAGTGGTATATCATTGTTCTTTTAGGATTATTAAAACATCAATTGAATCTCTATATATTTATAAACATATTAGAATACAAAATAAAAAACAATAATATATTTTTGATGTAAAAAAATACCATTGAAAAAAATGTATCACTGAAAAATGAAAAGAACAAACTGAGTAAACAATAAAATTTTCTAACAAAAAAGAGAATTATAATTTTAATATTTATATCTTTTACCCAAAACTAAAATGAAAAAATATTAATCTCACCAATTTGGTTTTTTTTCACACATACCAGTGTGCTACCCTATTTTAATTAAAATCTACTAATTACAAAAATTTTCCACCTAAGACATTATAAACATTATCATAATTCTTCAAAAAATTTAAAGATTAAATTAATCCAACATAGTATCTTAAATACCTTTAGATAAGGGGATAAACTGAGTCTGCACATATATAACTCAAAAAGTTAAAGAAATAGAACATATTAAGTTTTTATAATGTATTGATTTATATGATGCATATAAAAATGTTCTTCTAGGTTAATAACACATAAATAAAATATATGCATCCTTGCATAGATATAAAAATCCAATGGACAACTAAAACTTTTTTTTAAGAAAACATCAATGAAAAAGGTATGAATTTCAATAATATCCAAATCAAATTTAGAAGGTTAGTGCATGTTATGAAAATTTGACCTATATATTATTATTATTAATATATAAAAACTATATAAAATTAAAATATTATATAAATGTTTATATTAATAAAGATTATACTTTTTTGTTAATTATATGAAAGAGAAAGGAGGTGAAATGTCAAGTTATTCTAATGACTGCATTCTTTAAAAAATCTACTATGAATTCAACCTTGTATGTGTATAAAATAAAATATACTAAAATATACTTATAAATATCATTTTAAACCTTATTTCACCTTACATGAATTATGTGTACACATATGGCCTCTTATTTTCTCTTCTCTCACATTTCTATGTTTTCTACAAGATTGACATTCCAAATTTTATTTCAATCAAATAGGGAGTTATCTATTATGTGTCTAACCTATTCAAATCATATTAAAACTATGTCTATATCATCTTATCAATATCATTCCCCTCATAAAAATACATCATAATTAGATTATTCTATAAATATGGACACTTACAAACTTGATGGACTCATCCCACACTATAAAAAAATCACTTCTCACACTCAAATCCTTCTTATGGATTAGTCACTAAGTTTTGTATGTAATCTATGTGACAAAGTACACAAAAAATCCTATATAAATATTGAGGTGATTAATTCACCATTATATATAAAAACTAATAATTAATTATTTATTGTTATTTATTATTAGTATGTAGTATATGATTATTTATCATAGATAGTTTATTGGGTTATTTAGGTTAGTAAATCATGAATATATCTTAATCCTGATATTTTGTAACTCGTGTGTAATATTTGGGAGATTTTAAGTTTACTTTGGCTTTATATTTCCTATTTTATAGTACTATTACGAGATAATATTAATGTATACATATGAATCTCTATAATATTTTTTGTGTTGGAATGAGTATAATTTTATCATTCCTGAATATCTGGTATTAGAGCTATAATATCTTTGTGAGCCTGTAAGAGAAGCCCATGCACTCTGGCACTAAAGTTACCACAAGTAGCCATAGAAGATAAAAATAAAAAGAGAAAGGTAGAAGTGTGGTGACCTACTCTCCTTTCCCAACATACATAGTCTTGAGGGAGTCTTCAAACAATAGTATGGAAGATCAGAATATATATTTCTTTGGCACTAATATTCCTTCAAACATATATGTGCAACAATATAATGTGACCTAAATTTATATGTTTGTTAAAGGAGAAATCATGGTGATATATCCTACATGGATGATCAGTGTAGAATCATAGAAGATCTACTAATAGTTTCTTTCATGCTAAAAATGGTATTGTATCAACCTACATAAGTGGTAGCATTAATTTTGGTATTGATTTGTTTATATTAATATTCAGAAGAACAAATTTTCTCTTTATGATGCTTCCAATTCATTAATTATGGGCATGGTGAGATGGGTGCATATTTTATCCTTCATAATCCATGATATTGATCATGACAAAACATAAAGAGCATTGGCATTGACTTGACATCCACCCCCTATCATAAAATCAACTTTATAAATAAAGTTGGTGTTTATAATTATTTTGAATTTAAAATTTCAAAACTAAAAGAAATAAGTTATTAAATTCAATATAAGCGACAAAAAATCATTATATTTCTAAAACCACCATTCCAATATTTCATTTGCTATAAATATACTCAAAACCACCTATTAATTCCTCAAAACCATTTACAAAAAAAGATCCTTTATTGCAAATTTTATTAAAAACCACTTATTTGGCAAAGCCATGGTATTGGGTAAGGAATTTTTTTGCCTTCAAATGAGTCATTTATAGCATTTAAATATTTATTTGTCTTTTTCAATAATTTAAAAAATACATAAGCTAGTTGGTAGGAAGCTTTTCTAGTAAAGCATAGGTGGGAGGTTCAAATTGTCCAAAAACAATATTTTGATAGGTTCCTCAAAATTTAGTAATCCATTAAATTTAGTTATAACTAAATAAATTAAAAGGAACATTAATATAAAAATAATTTGAAAAAGGACAAAAAGGAAATTTTTTGAAAAAAAATGCCAAAAAGAGGCCAAAGAGCCTAAACACACACACACAAAAGTCATTTTTTATTTTTGTTACCATTGTAAATTTCATTTTCATATTGTATTTCAAGAAATTGTATATTTTATTTCATAAAATCATGAATTTTTAAACTTGACATATTATTCAGTCATAGTTATGCCTCTCACTCACATTAATGAGTAATGCCATCATGCTTGAGTTATTAAATACAATGCCTAACATAGTTGTGACAATGATATTTGGGTTTCAACCTTTTAAATCATCGAGGATAAATAAGGCACATACACTCATAGCCTTCACTTCATTTAACTATTCATTAAAATTCAAAGACATAAATCCTTATAGGTAGAATTTCTAAGTATATAACATGGTTACACACACATGTGAAAATCCATCTAATCGGGGGCTAGTGATTGGATGAACCCTTTTCATTACTATATAGGTACTATGTAATATATTATTTTCCATACATTTATGATTATTTTCCATATTATAAGGTATATATAAATGGTGAGATTCTTCTCTGTACCAATGGGTATAAAGGAAGGACATGTATAAAGAAAGGTCTGGTGTATTAGTTTAACAGTTTTTAGAAAGGGAGACGTGTATAGCTAGAATGATAAGGAATGAGTCCATCATCCATAGTCTTGATAATGGATACATAGGCTCTAAAATTATTTCTTCCAAATTCATAGCTCCTCAAAGGTGATAACTAATCTGATTAGAAGATAAAGCTCATAACTCAACTAGAGTTTGAAGAAATTTCGTCTACAATAGATGGCTCATATACCTGACATTCAATAGATGTTGATCATAAATGTAAGTTTGAAAAATCAAATCAAAATTATAATTTAATAATCATGTTCAAAGTATTAAATAATGTTTAACCACACATTTGTGAATAAAAAATAATTAAGGAAGCTTGGGACAAGTTTGAAACTATATATGAGGCCAAAAATGAGACTATTATTCTATATCTACAAAGTCAACTCTACTCTCTCAAATTTAGGTCAATAAAAAGAGTGGAGGATTTTTTAAGATGTGTTACAATGTTAAGGTCATCACATCAACCATTGGGTGAGACATTTTTAGATGACTCTATTATACCTATTATCTTTAGAGTACTATCACCCTCATACAAGATTTTTGTGACCACTTTGACTATCACAGAATAAAAAATGTTTTAAAAAATTGATGAATTTGATATAATAATAATAGTCCTTCAATAATTATGAAAAACAAAAAGAACATGAACTAAATTCTCATTAATAGAAAGGAAATAAACTAGACAAGTCTTCATCAAAACATAATTCAAGGTAGAGTTCTCAAGGAAGAAAGTCACAAAAATGATGTCTCATTTATGGTCATTAAGGACATGAAATAAAATATTATTGGTACAATACCTTCAAAAAAGGATCTTTTAGTGTTCAAAATTACACTAACTAGAAATCCTCCTCTAGCTCATTCAACAAGCCACAAGGGTAGAAAAAGGTGACCTGGTAGAAAAAATCAAAGAAATAAGACAATATTATTGATCAAGATTAGCATGATGATAGATATGATTAATTTTACTCTAAATATATCCATGACAAATTGAAATCCTAAATTGACATATGATATATTGACTCAGGTGCATCTTGACACATGATAGGTAAAAAAGATTTCTTTTCACTTTGAAGGACATACCCAACAAAAGTCATGTTTTTTTAGGTGATGATACCTCATACACTGTGCAAGGAATTGGAAAAATTACCTTACCCCTTAGGATACAAACATATAGAATCATAGATTTTCTCTATGTACTTGGGTTAACTAAAAAATTGTCATCAATAAGTTAAGTCTTAAAGCATAACTTGAATATTGACTTCGACTATAAAGGTGGAAAGAATTTTTTTTATCAGAGACAAAACTAGAAACTCCAAAATTATTGTATGAGCATCTAATGTGAGCCATATGTTTTAGATCAATTTCATTGAAGGTTTTGAATTGTCTTCCACTGATGTAACTTATTTTATTTCTACCCTAAATATATAACACTCTAGATTCACATTAGTAGAGGTATCTATTAAGAGGTTTCTAGACCTAGGTCTAAAATCTTCCTTGCAGTGATTGGATCTACCATTAGGTCTCCCTCAGTCTATAAGGGGCTCCTCAAGTCCTCATTTTGATCATGGATTTGAGATCATATGAAGATGAGGCTAAATGCTCACTTCTAGAATCAATCAACATCGTAAAGTGGGTAGGAAGGGAGTCCTTCCACTAACAATAATCCTTATTTATTCTAAAATTATTTTATTTTTTAGTAAATTATATTGTATTAAAATACTTATGATAAATAAATATCAGACCTTCATAGCCAAGAGGCTAAGACCATGAATAATCTCCCACTTATGTAATAATTTTTTATTTAGGTTTTTGGAGTTGCAAATGTTCACTTAAAACTTGGAAAAAGTAGTTTGGGAAAATTGATTGATATCTGGGTGCATTTGTAAAACTCACCCAAGGATTTACCAATTGATTTTAGAATGGACTTTGTCCAAAAATGAAGAGAGAGATGGGGTATGTGAACCCATATAGGATTTACATTAAATTTTCCAATGAGAGGGTTGAAGGTAGGGGACCATGGTTTCAAGACCAAAGGATGGTGTTTAAAGCCCCAAAACTAGTTTTGAAGCTTCTTGTTGTTCTTCATATAATTAAACACATTAATAAAAAGAATTTTTGTACATGGGTAAATTTAAAATCTACCTTCTAGAAGGGTTTACTAGATCTTCAACATCTAGGCATAAATTTCCTGAAGTTATGGCTAGTAATCCATGACACTACAAATAGTTCTTTTGCGTGAGAAGTACTTTTCCAACATAAGCACTTCCTTGGACTTCTCCTCATTAAATACCACTATAAGATTGGAGGATGTATGCTTGAGAGGTTATCGGTCAAATAATTATGATGGTTTTTGGGAGATACCTGCAACAAAAGATCTTAACTTTAGGAATCTATATTCCATTGTAGCTTATTGCTCTTTAACATCCAATCCCCTAAAGCTCTTGAGATCTAGGTTATTAACCTAGGGTTGTGCATTTACCAATCCATTAGTTAGTTCATATGATCTATGCACCTATCTTGAGTTACTCAATAGTTCGATGTTTAAACGAATGAATCAAATTGATTATGTCATTAGGTCTCTAATCACCATCTTCATTATCCAATCACCTATCACAAGTCTAAAGTCTTTAACGTTTTAGTTGGAAATGTGAGGATCATCAGTATTAGGGACCCATAAGTAAATAATTGAGATACTAGAGCCAAACATGGACAACAAATGTATTCAAAGATTTATTTGATATAGAAATATGTTTTCAGAAGGAAGTGGCTTAGATCAAGTAGGTTCTCAAAAAATAGGGTGAAAGTTGAGCAAGAGGTTTTAAAAATTTATTAGGTGGGAGAGGCTAGTGGGAGGATCCATCAGATGAAAATAATATATATACTTTACATTTTGAATTAGATTTAACTATTTATTATAATTAATTATAGTGGAAACATTTTGGTGAACGCACATTTTAATTCAAACACTACTTGTTTCTTATTGAATTTTTTGCTAGGGTTTCATTTTAATTATAAATTTTTTGACACTCAAATAATATAGTTTTCAACCTAGATTTAATGTTTTTGACCTTGGTACATTATGACACTAAAAAAAATCTTCTTGCCTCTAATAAATATCAGCATAATGTGTATTTATTTTTACATTGAGTTGAATTTGCTATTTTCCTCTCCAAAGATACTTCACTTTTATTTTTAAATTTATTTTTTATTTGTTTTGCTTGTTTTATAAACTATGTTATGATAGTTTTAATACTACTTATCTAATGTCTTTAAGGGCTATGTGGTGTTAATTTTATGGAGACTATGGTGTGAGGGTTTCATTGCAATACTGATATCCACAGTATAGAGCTAAACATCAAATTCATTTTCCAAATGCCTCTTTGTATATTATAAATTCTTAGGATCCCTTATTTACACCAATAGGAAGCCTATATATCTATCTGTATTATGATATATGTGAGAGGAGTGCATCATATTGGAATGTTACTCTTAACTTAACCTAGAGATTAGGTTTATTGGGATACATCATGATTCTACCTCTATAGTTATTTCTCTAAAATACAAGGTTGAAAGTAATAAATGATCAAACAATTTTATTGATATCTTAGAAATCAGTCAAACCCTTTCCTAGATTACTCTCTATCCATATTTTTTTCTTGGATTATCTTCTTACATAATAGATTTGCTTGTTTCATTTTCCATGTTTATCATGGGTATAACTTAAAAATGTTTTTTATGATAGAATCATAATATTTTATTCAACATATAACTTTTATTTACAACATAATATTCATTATTCCTATTCTTACATTCCATATAAGGTATTAAAATAAGGTCCCTCTCATTCTTTGCTTCTTTCTCTTAATTCAAATGCTTGTTCCACATACCTTGTCATCAAGTTAATCCTCTAATATTTTTTAAATCATTAATGACTTAAAAAAAATAGAGAACCTATATCATGTATTTTTACAGATAAAATTTCTTAGAAACTACCGCTCATCATCTTCATGCGTATGTCATGGCACTCATTTATTGACCTTGATGTTGAAATAAACAACAATGAAATGTGAGAATATGTTAGAACACGTCCATAATAAATTAATTCATTTTTCTATATTCTTCAAGATGAATTAAGAGATTAGCTTCCACTATTCCTTTCCATGTTTACATTTATACAATTGCATTTATTCCTACTCATGCTACCTATACATATCCCTTTATGCTAACCAATCATTCCCCTTAGTAAACACTTAATCTATTTCAAGTGAAGCTAGCTACTATTTAACAAATCATTTCTTATGTTCTCCCTTCCTTTGATTATAGTATCTTATTTCGTAAACCTTTGGGTCATAAAATTGCATCTTATTATCTACTAAATGTCTCTATGGATCCTAATATTCCTATTTACGAAGGAAAAGATGATCCTAAATAATATTTGTGTGCCTTCCATGCAAATTATCTATATTATGCAATAATGGAAAACTTTTAACTAATATCTTTCCATTGAGTCTCAAATAATATGATCTGAGATTATTTTATGATCTTCCTCTTCAATCAGTTACAACATTAAATCCTTTTCAAAATCAAATTTTGGCACATTTTTTTATCAATATGGGAGAAAAAAATATCCTATGCTCAAATTACAGAGATAAAATAGGGTCCGAATGAAATACTTAATGAATGTGTTCCACTATAAAAGATAATTATTTTCAAAATAAATAATTAAATTTCTAATAATGAGCTTCAAGATATTCTACTATTATTGAAGGTACTAATTAAGCTCAACCATCAATCCAAATAGTTAAAACAAATATTATTTTAGGGTTTAATCACAATGATGAAGTGGTAGAAATATAATGATATAAAAAACATAAATGATCTCATGGATTTTCAGATCTAAAATAATTTGAAGGAATCTTAACTTTATATATCATTGGATCCATTGTGAGAATGGGATGTTAAGGTTGAGAGCAAGTATGGTTGGGTTTTTTCATAGTCTACAACTGATCTGAAGCATAATACCTAGATAAATAAGGATATGATGATAGATTAATTTGGGGGTGAACACCATTTTCAGGACTCAGTTAACACAAAAGAGTATGTCCATCTCTTACATCTATTTACTAAGGCCGAGGGACTTTTCCCTTAAGTCATAGTATTGTATATAGACTAAGGGAAGGGTATTTTAAATGGGAAGACTAGGAAGTAATATATTCATCCTTCCTATGTGGAGACAAAACAAATTAATAAATATCCTATTGTTAAAGATGTTGCAAAGAAGATGCAAGGGAAGACTCTAAAACCTACTTATTCTAGTCATTATGTCTATTTTAAAACAAAAAAAATATTTATTGTCATGGAGTGGGAAACACTCTTATCAAACTATGAGATGATATGCCATTTCTAAAAAAATTGGCCTTATCTCTAGGATCTTGATATTTAGATCACATAAAACTAGAATCCTCTTTTGAATGTCTTTATCACAAATTGTACCATTGTAAGGGACCTTTTTGTGGTCATTTTCAACACTGATGAGGATTATGATGTGGTTTTAAAGGATAACATATGGAGGTAGGAATAGAACATATTTCTATCCAAGCTATGGTTTCCTAATTTTAACCCTCTCACCAAAACATTTAGTGTCAAGCCCATATGGTTAAGGTTACCTCAATTACCATTACATTTTATAATTTATTTTAATTTAAATATGAGGTAAATTGTTTGGGAATACTTTTGAGAGTAAACTTTATTTCTTGTAAGTTGTTCCATCCCTAATATCTTAGGATTCTTGTTAATTTGGATTGTTCTATGGATATTCCTAAGTTTATTGATATTAATATTAAGGATAGAACTTGGAAATAATATCTTTATTTTAAAAGATTATCCTTTCACTTTAGGATATGTTTTGTTATAGGACATTCTTTTTGAGTTGTAATTTCTCTAATAAGAAAAGTGGGGTCTTTTCGTGGAACCTCACCCTCTCATAACATGATGATGTGGGTAATGTAGATTCTAATTTTGTTAGTGAAGTTATTGAAACTCTTTAGGATCATATATATAATTAAGAGGTTCCCTCCAAGGAAAATATCTTGTTAGTGCATGCATCTTTAGAAAAAATTGAAGGAAATAAAATGTTATGTGAAAAAAAAATTGTGAACCTATTATAGAAGTTGTCATAAAAGATTCGCCAAAATTTATCAATCAGTGGATTCATTTAGTATTACCATTCATACTTATTATAACAAAAGAGATGGAAGAGAATATACCATGGTTGGTATAAAGAAAAAAGGATGTGGAAAAAAAGCATTGAACCTTCTTATATTATTCTCAGATTTGGAAAATAAAACATCATGAAAGGATCATAGTTGTTTTGTTGGATTTATTTTAGTTATGGTTGTTTTTCTAGTTAGTAGAGTATATTGTTATTGTTTTTTCTAGTTCTATAGGCCATTTCTACTTGTTTTTATTCTATCTTTTATTGTTAGCAGATCTTATTGAATATCTAGGCTCATTTATCCTTGTCTACTTCATTCATCTATAAGGTTGGGTCCCTAATTCAAAAAATCCTATTCTACCAATAATAAAAAAAATTGAGTTTAAATATATTTTTAATTAATTTTTTCTTACTCCTATACTAGATTATATCATGTTTGATAATTTAAAATCCTTAAATTAACTATGACATATAGTTAAAGAGTGTGAGGTCAAATTGATTGCATTGAATAAGCTCAAGTATAACTCCAACTATCCTTCTACTCCAAAAATCAAATTTCAAAGCAAGCCTAATTATAAAAAAAAAATTGATGATGGTAAATATGAGTCTAAAGTTAAAGTAAATTTCATATTATAACCACCACTTGAGATTCAACTACAATATCCACCAATGATAAAATTATCAACTCTACCTTCACCTCCTTGTGATACTAAAATATATTTTGTAGTGTCATGTTATTACACTTCATTCACTATATAAAATAGATCAATCTATAACTATGCCTTGAATTTTTTAATGGAATTAATATTGTTTTACTATCAAAGATGTGTTGGACATTCGATTAATAGATGTATGAATTTCACACACAAAATTCAATACCTAATTGATGAGATTCTTTTTGACATTCATACACTTAATGAAGATGCTAGACATAATAAAATGATAATGTGAAGTTAAAAATGTATAAAAAATCCATTTAAAAATAATGAACCAAAAACTAACATTTTTAAAAAAAATTACATTATGTATATAATGGTCATCCTCCTCCATCCTCGTATGGACATCCACTTAATAGTATCATTAGTATAATTACAAGTAAACTAGTATCATACTCATATGTTAAATTAAATGATTCTAGAAGTGATGATTATAGACATGAATTATTCATTACATCATATGATGGTATACAATTGATCTATAGTATCATGATAGGATGAAGTGAAAATGTGTGTATTATAAAACAAAATCTACATTCTCTTGTTTATAAGTAGAAATATATAAACCATACATAGAGAGTTGTGGAATAATTCTATGGTAACACAAAAGATAATATTGGACATATAATACCAAATATAAAAGTGGGACTTCTCATATTTCCAACTCATTTCTTAGTGTTACCAAACACATGTGTCTTTGATATGTTATTAGGGATGGAATGGATACATAAAATTAGAGTAGTTCCTTCTAAAGTTAATAAATGTCTAAAGTATATTCATGATAATAAATTTATTAGCATTTAAATAACTCAATATTAACATACTTTATCACCAATGGTACATTATCGTATTCTACAATAGTTTGTTGGCATAGTTATTGAGAAACTTTGTGATGTATAAGTTTATACAACTATTCAAGATCAAGATTTCTAATTACAAAACATATTAATTCTTTTTTTGAAACTAATTATGAACATGATCATATTTTAGTTTCTTCACATAGTGATTTTCATGAAGATATTATAGTTTATCCTTATATTATTGATCATAATATGATTTTATATGAGAATGATGATTTGTCTAGAAAAAGAAACCTAGTTAGTCATAAGCAAAATATGTTACATAATATAAGTTTGTTTATCTAACATGACATCATAAGGTATTCAAAATAATTATACAAAAGTATATATTTTAACATAATCTCCTCCCATGCCTGAGAATACAAGATTAGATAGATATATGAGCAATGATATAGAAGGTTACTTTATAACATATTGTTCTTCTACAAATTTAGAGGGTTATTTATAACACATAGTTCTTCTCCAGATATAAAATATTGTAGATTTTCCACATTTTCATTGGAAAAATATTTGTCACCTTCTTATAAAATATTTTGATACACATATGATAATCATATTGATGATATCATTGTTTGAACCCGTGGTTGGGTTGAGTATATTTATTAGCTCCTTTGCATTATACCTAGTTTTACATTGATTCATTGGTATTTAATTTTTTTTTCTTATTCCTATACACCTAAATATTTCCTTATTTTTATTGTGTTTTAATTTCCTTCATCCTTGATTTGATTTTGAATTTTGTTGAGAGTTATTATATTGTACCTCCACTTCTTCCATTTTGCAACTCTGTTTCTTATTGTATCTATCCAAGATTTTTAAAATTTTAATTTATGCATGTTTCATTTTATAAAAATGGTAAAAACACCAAAAAATTAATATATTCCAAAAAATTAAAAGAAAATTAAAATATTTTAAAAATTCTCAAAACCAATATCTATATAAATGCTTTCATATTACTAGATTATCTCTTCATATATGATATTTATATTTTCATTAAATGCATATCTTATTTTAGTATATTTTAAATATTTAATGATTATCATGAGTCTTTGATTGTTTAAGGAGGATAAAATTTATAAAAACAATCAATATCCATACAAACAATAAGTTATCCTAATTAAAAAACCTTGCATACAATTAATCAGGATAACATTGCACTACATAGATAACAACACACCACATTCCTATATGCTATTAAAATCATGTACCTATATATTTAAAAAAAATTATTCTAACTAAATAATAATAACATGAGCTTGTTCTAAAATTTTTCATCACAAAGAAATAAACATACTAATATACCACTTAGATTATAGCCTTACGACATACTTTTTAATGGTTTTAGTGTTGGATTTAACTTATACCCAAAAAACTTGCTCATTTGGTGGTATCTTATTTATATACATAGGTTCATTTAAATGCTTTATCTATCTAAACTATATTTTTCATTTATTAAGATATAACATAAACATATATCTCTTCTCTCCTCCATACGTTACATGTCTCATGTTAACTATACTATTTTTTTAAACATCAACATAGATTTATCTACTCTGAATATGTGAATTTAGTTTTTTATGGTTCTAAAAAATGTTTTATTTATCTTGTAGTATGATTCAACTTATTTTTTTATTGTATGTGGCCCTTTGTCTTGTGTATGTTACACCATCTTTCATGTATGGTATCATCATTACTTATGCACCTGAACCTCAACATTTTATGTTTATGAAACATTAAAATTTAATACTTATTAAACCTTTTGGCCTTATGCATTATATTAAAGAAGTATTTATAAATGTATGAGACATATCACATGTCTATTATATGTGTCATTTATGACTTCTAATGTAATATTGTGTGACTTGGCTTAAATGTTCATTAATTATTATTATGGTGCCATGATGACTATCATGCACTAATAAATATGTATTACAAACATCCATGGTGAAATTATATATATATCATTCATATGATACTTATGTGCTTCAATTGATTAATCTATTCAATATTATGTTTACTACATATACAAGACTTCAAAGTTCCTTACATGTTCCACACACTACTTAAATATTATACTACCTGACAATGATGAAATGAACTACTCAAAAGTTTTATATGCTTTAATGTTAGATATTTTTTATTCTAATAAAATTCAAATAGTATCATGTTATTAATTGAATCCACCTTTACAAATGTTCTCACTTATTTTTGTGGGATAAGTTATATGTATGAAATTTTCATCATATCAAAACAAGGGAATCATATTGGGATTATCTCAATGTTTTCGCAATAAAATCATTTAAGATTTGACAGCTTACAATGTGAAAAATATAAATAGTTATATTTTGGGGCATTCGTCATACTTATGCACTACACTATTATAGCAATTTGATCATAGATACACTCTTGTGAAGACAATTAATATATTTTAAAATGTTTTCAAAATATCAAATAAACACATTATACAATACAGGGGGCATGATATGTATTCATGTGTATCTACTAATTCAAAAAATTTAGATTTATCTTTTTAAAAGTTTCAAAGTTTCAAAAATTTAATGTTTGAATCAAGATGTATCTACAATAATGTGATTCATATTTTATAATTGGATAATGTTTGAGATTAATGACTCTCCATGTCTTGGTTGAAATTTAATGAGCCATGTATTAGCTCCAAAATATTTTATTTAGTTTTAAAAATGAGCCATATTTGAGTTTAGTGATAATACACATCTTTGTTGTACTTAACTGAGCCACTTGGTTACCACTTCTTCAAAATCATTATAGACTAATCTACAAAATTTGAAACATAAAATATTCCAAACTCAAGCATCTTCACTAATTTATAAAACTCTATTTGATCATTATCAATTAACCACATCTTCAACACTTCTTCACATGCCACAATAATGGATCATGCACTTATCCATAATAAATACAAACTATGTATACACACTCTAGTATCAAAATTCCTTTACTCAAGTAATATATACATCACTAGAATAAAGAGGGATAAAATGTAAACACTAATATTTAATTAATAAATGGTCGACAATGCTTGACCTTGAAATCTTTGCCTTTATTTATCAATTCACCATTCTAATAATCTATAATCTCTACAAAAGCCTTTAAAGTCTCATAATTATTATGTATATATTCAATACTTCCCTATTTTGTCCCTATTCATCGTTATTAAACATGTAATTCACTTTCACTTCAGTTTCATAAGTACTTGTCCCTTCTATATAAGAGCACACTATGAGACAAGGATACATTATGTCCTTGTCATATAATGCATCTTTATACAGAGTTATATAATGATTATATTTTTAAAATGACATGCTTCATAAGACTCTATTGCAAATATAAATAGGTCAGTTATTAGAAATATTAAAAATATTCACCTATAAAATCACATTAGGGATCACATTTGAACCCCCTGGATCCCTTACTAGAACTTTTTAACAAGAAGATATATTCTAATATTTGATAAGCATCTATCTTCTGAGTAAGTACTATTATTACAATTTTGATGTAATATCATTGTCTATATTCAAGATTTACATTGTTTATTATAGGTCAAAGGAATAATTTATCAACCATTATGATCAAATATTTCTAGTTTCATTCATGTGATATTTCCCATATGGATAACTACATCATCCTAAGGTCTACTTATACTATGTAGGAAACATGTAGTCAACAATCAACCGTATCCCACTTTTAAAAAAATTCCCCCTTATAAATTTGATTTCCCTTATATGTTTCTACAAGACTAGTACATTAAATTTACACATGTCTCATGTTTCAAGTCAAAATATTTATTTAAACATTTCATTTACACATACGAGTGAATAATACCATATTTTTATATCCAACACACATTCTATCTTGACAGTGTCACGATTGTAAATAATGATGTAAAGTATTTTTATCCACCTCCTACATCATTATCCCAACAAATAATGGACTCTTGTTTTCTTATATATCTATGTGTGCGTATAATTTGAATATTTTATAAAACATAAAATTTCATGTTTAATGAATTAATCAATTTGTGAGGTCAAATCTCTTACCCTAGACCTAGTTTCTACTTTTAAAAATTTACAGCTTCTTCAAATTATATATATTCACGTATTTACTATATTATGAATTTTTGTATATGGAAAACAATAGGTTTTTAAATACCCCAAATAAATATATGAATTAGAGAAATATATAATCTTCAATCTCACAAGCATCACCTCTGCCATAGGTTCACAAGAAATAAATAGTAACCCTACATAAAACAAGTTTTTGAGAAAAAAAGAATAGTTAGTAAATAAACTATGAAACTTATACTCATCCTCAATAAAAACCCTATCTTACCTCAATATTCAACCCAAAAAACCATATATGGGAAATAAATAGGCATCCAACAAGGAATGAAAATAAGATAAAACCCTTCATCAATATTATGAGAGTGAACGTTCATAATGGAAGATTTTTATACCATTATATTTCTACCTTTTTTATTATTTCCCATTTCATTCCACTCCACCTTATCTTCCAAAATCTCTAATTTCAACAAGAATGATATGAAATCTTCAATTGAGTTGATGGGATGAATTTTTTGACTTGAAAGATTAATTATTTTTCCTTTTGGTATAACAACTTTTAGTTCCATCCTTATTTGTTACTATTTGATCTCTAGTTGTGTGGAGTTCTCTCTTGAAACAAGTATTTCAAGGGATTTTGAGGCTAATTTTAAGCCTCACTCTTAGTGTCATTTCCATTACCTTTAAGAGGGTTAGTAAGGGAATCCTTAAACTGATCTGTCTCTATATTTATTTTATAGCTACTAAAAGATATATTAAAATGATCTTTATCAAAACATATAGGGAAAAAAATGGAAAATACATGTAATCAATAGGTTGAGGTAGGATTTTAGTCTCAATATTATGGTCGACATTTATAGGTAATTCCTTGGAATTATCAATATAAACTAAGATTCTAGAAAATGTAGTATGGGAAAATATGGTAGTGGTAATATCGCTCCATATAAACTCATCCATGGAGTTTCCAATATCCATTAAATAAAGTGATATTCATAAATAAAAATGGAGGTGACGTAGACATACCTAGATAGGTATAACAATAAAGGACTTAGTGTGAAAGTTAAATCTCAGTAGGCAAGGATTAATTAATAGGATGTGTTGATCCTAGAACAAAAGTTAGTCTTGGATATTCACCTTATCTTCTATGATATCAAACATAAAAATGAAAATTTATTTATCACTGAGGTACATTTACAACATATCTGTCACGATAGGCTACCAAAGCTATGTAATATTGGAATAGAGATCTAGATTTTTTAATAATAATTTATTGAAATGGCATATGATGCCTCTTAAATAAAAATATTATTCTAGATATAACAATACGTAAATCACTTCAACATAAAAAGAGATAGAGGGTTTCAAAATAGATGTTTTTATGGGATTAAACATCTACTTGGTTGGTTATTTGGACACAACTTCCATGAAATATTTGGGTCCTCTCTCTTCTATATACAACCCTTTATGCTCAGATCTATGCTCTTGACTATAACATGTGATTCACCTATCTTTAATCATTTGTCCCTTGTAAATCACTTCAAAACGAAGATAAAATTGTAATTTTCCATGTTTTGAATGTTAGATAATACATTACATTAATTTAAGGAGCATTATTACACATATACACCTAATATGGAGAAGTCAATGCTATTTGAATTCCTTATTTAGAGTATGTGATATGAAGGCACTACCCAATGATTCATTAGAGAGTAGTTTGGTTCAAATAAAATCATATTTACCCAAATTTTTTAGTCCTAATACTAGTTTTGAAACTAGACCTAGGGTTTAAAATAGGAGGAGACAAGTTTTTACAATTAAAAATATAGATAGACTTGATATCTCACACATAGACACTTTAAAAGCAAGCAAAATTTTAGGTATTGAAATAAAGAAATAAAATCCACTTAGATTATTATGTTAGTTTTTAGACACTAAAATCAACAGGTACTATAGAAAATTCAATGAATCTATCCACACATAGTTAGATACTCAATTCATGATCCAAAAAATACAATCTACTTTCACACATTTTATACAATACTAGTTGGTTTCAAACATTGTACAAAAAAAGTTTATTATGTATTTGGTTCATTTATATTTAAATAAAATTCAATTTATCAATTATTTTGATATATATTCACTTTTGAATAGTGCTATGAACCAGTTATGGACACAATCGAGGACCCAGATCCCTAAGAGATCATCTACCACATATACCATAAATACCAATAATGACCATAGCCAGCTTGAGAATACCAATAACCACCACTAGCATACTCAAGAATATAAACCATGGCCACATAACCTGATATGCCTTTCCAAATATTTGAACTTGGGTGGGGATTGAAATAGTCAAAGTACTTAACCAACTCACCCACATCACATTGGCTAAATTAATTAAGTTTTAAGTACCTTTTACATCCATGTTTTTATTAATTGTATAATCCTTATATTATGAATTAGTTCAACTTTTTATCTTATTAAACACACATTAAAATAATCTAAAACATATTATGGAACCCATTTATTCAATAATGAAGTCAAGCTTGAGGTATTCCCTTATGTTTTATTTTTGTATTTCTAATGTTTGAGATTTATTTTCTAAGGTTTGGTTTATAGACCTAGATTCTATTTGTTTCCATATTCCCAAGTCCAAATTTGAATTTTTTCCTCTGTTTTCCCTATGGTTTCATGTTTATAATCATATTAGGTATTTTATAACTTGAATTATATCTAATTAAAAATAACTCTATTTTCAAAAAAATTTATGGTTTTTATTTTTATTATTTTTTGGATCAAAATCTATTTTTATTTATCCCAATTCTCTCTCTCTCTCTCTCTCTCTCTCTATATATATATATATATATATATATATATATATATATATATTATTTTTACTAAAGTTAGTGTACAGAGTGAAGAGTCCATTATTTTATAAATAATTTTTTATTTTTTTTTATCAACTGATATTTATATAAAACCTCTTTTTGTTTTTTAAAACTCCTCATGGTTATTATTTTGTTGTTGGTTCTTTATTTGACCATTATCAACTCATTCATTTTTTATATATACAATTTTAGGATTTTATTAATCTATAAGTGTTTAAAATTTATTCGATATTGAGGTTTATATCTAAATTTTTCTTCCCCATTTTAAACCTCAACTATGGAGGTTGATTCTATTACTATCCCAATGGTTAATGTTGAACCTCTTAGCGAATATTGTATGAACATTGAATATTCCCAATATATGAGAAGTAGTATGTAGAATGAGGATATTTTAAATATAATATTTACTATGAGGAAGCTAATAGAGACATTCCAAAATGAGGACAATATTGGACATGTAAACAAAATCTCGATTATGCTAGTTTCAATAGTGTTTCCCCCCCTCTATTAAATAATTTTGATCCTCAAAATATTTCATCTCATGTATGGGTTAAAAATTATAATTTATATAAAACTAATGGTTCAAATATTTTTCATAAGATTAATAATAAACCAAGTGAAAATTCAATAGATATGATTCAAAATAATTTTATCACATTTCCTCCTTTGTGTTCTCTATGGAAATATAAATACTAATTTTATTATCATATAATACGTGGGAATCATAAGGACACTTATTTGGCCTTGAATATAAAAATTAAAAATATGATTAGTACTTATAATACTACATTAGAAACATATATTAAAGCACCACCATATTCAATCACATCTCTTGTCATTGAGTACTCTACTCAAATGACGGTTAAAAAATATAATGAATAATTTGAAAAATAAACCCTACATAAAAAAAATGGAAAAGGAAAGGTTATATTATTAAATTATATAATAATAAATGTTAAAATAATAAAATTTTCAAAAATGAAAATTTCCAAAGGATGAGAAAACTATGAAAATGTATCTAACCAAGACTTAACTATCTAAAAATACTAATGAAAAAGGCATGATTTCTAATGGGGAAATAACTAAGCCTTCATTATTTATAGATTCTTTAAATATTCATCCTCACATAGATGGTAATAAATTTAATAATTTAATTATTTATATAAATTTCAAACATAACACATGTATCATGACACTTCTCAGTTTTTTTGGATATAATATTGATTAGTCGAATACAACTAGGACATTTGATCAATTCATTATAACTATTATATGGGGTATAAATCTTGGGATTAAATCTATATATGATGTATTCCATATCTATCATACTTTGACTCAATATAATGATACACTAAGAAGATCATGTGTAGAATCATGGTAGTTTTAAATTTAACAAGAAACAGAGCTTATTTGTATTTTGAGAGATGGATAATATTCATGACAAAGCAATAAAATAGTAATAAATAATTTAAATAGTTAAAAATCAATAATATATACTTCATCTATATATAAAAATAATATGAGGAATATGTTGAAGAGAAACATGTTCATTCCCAGTCATATTGGGTTTTAGACCCTACTTCTACCAATAAAACCTTTTTTTTTTGCAATAAATTTTTGAGGAGCTTAAATTTTGATATAGAAGTCCTGAGAGGGTTATTTATTTTCAATTTTATTACATTTTCCTTGTCTATGAATTTTTTTAATTATCATTTAACTGTATGAAAATATATTTCTTTTATTTAATATATTTTACTCGACCACTTACAAATTCCTAGTTTATATCACCTTCTAAGGGCAATATATTTTGATGTATTCATTATATATGTATGTTTTTATTTTTGAATATTTTTATTTATTTTTTAATCTATGATGTTGTACATTCATATCAATTTTATTTTGTTATAAAATTATACTTATTTAAGTTTTTTACAAAATTTGCATTGTAAAAAAACTTGCATCACACTATTTATAAAGAGCCACCTTATTTCTATTGGGGCTTTAGGTTCACTTTTATGTGTAATACATATTTTTTTGAGGTCTAATTCATATAGTTGTGTATATTTTACTTAAGGTCTATTTTTTCCCTCCTAATGTGGATTTGTGCCTTGAGATATTGTTTTCTAAAATTTATTCACTTTCAAATTACATAGTAAAGTTTGTAGAAGAGAATAGAAAGATCAATAAATAATCTAACTAATTTCCAATAAATACACTCTAGGTAGTACAAAATTATAGACTTGAACCATCAAATTGAATTTTTTTATACTATACCTACTCACCTCGATTCATTAATATTGAAGCCATCTATGGTATTTAATTATTATTTTAATGTTTTTGCACCTTCTATTTGTCCCATTTCATATCCACCTATTTATATACTTAGATATTTTGAGAAGCATATTACCACATTTATTTCTTACATGCTTCATTCCATGGGATATCTTGGTAGAGGTATTTACATAATTTCAAAGGGTATTGTTTCTCCCATTCATCCTATTGGCTAAAATTATCACCAAATCATTAGTTCTTATTTAGGTGTTTCATCTCAATTGGGATTTTTTGATGACAGAGCTCAAATGTTTTTCACTCCATTCTCCATGGGGATGTTGAGAAACACATAAATTAGTTTTCATATTCACTCAGATAAGAGAGTTTTGAGAATGATTTGGTCATGCATGTTCAACCTGACACACTTTTGGATGTTTCTTAGCATGTAAAATTTATGTATTTTGCACCTACTCATATGTAGGCATCATCATCCACCATCTATATTCATTTTCAATAGATTTAAAATCACTTGTGGTGGTGACATAAATATTTTTGAGATGATTTTACTAGCATGGTTTCTATGATATTCATCCACTTCATTTCTATAGTGTTCTCTTTTTTCTAAGAGTAACTCACTTTTTATTGATGGCATATTCTATAGATTGTCAGCATTCTATACTTTATTTTATCATTTTATGATTTATTTTTATGGAATATTTTTATAGTTGAATTGAGTTATAAAGTTTCATGGGGTTTTTACTACTTTAGCCTTGTATAATTTCATTCATGGGTGAAATATTATGGGCACCTTTTGTTGTCTTTTTTTAGCTTGATTCTTCTATATTTGGCTCTTTTTCACCCATCTTTATTAACTCCCTTAATCTATTCTTTATG
>JARHVA010001645.1:2830000-2847500 GCA_037957365.1 Torreya grandis
TTTTATGAATGATGGGAAGATGAGAAATTTATGTTCATAAGTGAATTGCTATGAGAGAATGCGATAATGCGTCATGTTTATTCAAAACTCATGAATGCTAATGAGTAGTCAGAACTGATATTTAAAAGTGTCTAATACCATTTTTATGTATATATAGTTGGAAAATAATATTAACTATAAATAAAATATAAATGATAGTAATATTATCTAATCACTAAACATAAACTTAAAATATATAACAAATCCTTCAATATATAAGTTGTGGAAGGAAAAAAAAAACAAACATGTAACAAATTCCAAGAACACATATAATTATGAAAATTCCAAAACAAATTCTTGAAGGTCTTTCAAATGTTACATGAAAAAAAAATGGGTAAGTAATCCCTATTTGGTAAAGTTGTTTATTATTTTTAGCAATCTTAGCCTATCAAATACAATTAAGGAAAAGTATCTAAGAACATGATTAGGATTTCAACTATGATATTTTTTCAATTAACAAATTTATAAATTAAATGATATAATAATTCTAAATATAAGCCTATGGAAGTAGGTATAGAGTGTTGTATCACAATTCTAGCATTGGTCTGTTAAACATGGAGCATATGGTTGAATACCATATATGTGTATGAAAACATTAGGGATAAAATTTTAAATATGCAATATGAGGGTAAAATAATAGGAAATAATATTTTATATCCTCTACATGATTGGATTCAATTTCCAATGTCATGAATAAATAATATAATGAATTAGTATGAATAGTATTCTTGAAGAGAATAACAATTTTTAATCCTAGAGTTTCTAAAAGTGATATATAGTTGTTGGCGATGAAGGGAGACCACCAAATATTGTGGTAATTTAAAAATAGTCTAGATCTAAACCCATTCCAAACCTAATTGAGAATCATTTTGATTAAATCAAAGTCTTTCCAAATTGTAAGATCAAAAAAGGAGAGTTTAATATCGATTTTGGTAGTGGTAATGAGAATAGTTATAAAATCGATACCATTATATAATTTTGTAGCATAAGATGATTTAGAACAAATGTAGCATCTCAAAATAATTTTTGATTCTTATAATCCTTCAATATATTGAGTATTCCACTTGTAATAATAGGGAATAATTTTCCTATGGACATCAATATTTCCCATACCTCCTTTTTCTTGAGGAAGGTCACATATTTCTCAAGAAAATTTACCAAATTCAAGAGTATCTTTTGTATTAATCATCAAAATATATAAAAAAATATTGTCTTAAGCAACCTTGTATGCAAAAATATAGTAAAAATAATGGATATTATTCACCACAAGAATATTAGTGTAAATGTAAAGCTTAGTAACCTAAGACAAAGGCCATTCAATCCATTACTAGTTTTTATTCTTATCCTATTGAATAAACTAATTTCAAGCTTAGGAATCAAAGGAAAAGGAATGATATGGAATTTAAATATATATCCTTTATTAATCTCTTAATAGTTTAAATTATAAATTCATTTAGACATCAACATCATACTCTACAAATAACATTTAGTATTATTCGATTATATATTTAAACTTTAGGTTTTAAAAAATGTGTAAATGCATCCTATATATTCATTACACAGAGTGTTAGTATACACTTAAGTGATAAAATATTACCATAAATAAAATGAGCATTAATAATTTGACATGTCCTATCATGGAGAGTAATGGCCTTGATAAAAAATTTATCAACTATGTAGGATCAAGGTTAGTAATATTCCTTTGCATAAATAACATATAAGCAAGTAAAAAGAGGTAAAACACATATATTCAAGTGGAATATTCCAATAAAATCTTTTTTTTGACTATTTATAATAAAATAGGCTGGCATTTCTAAATAAAGGGTTTCAATGTTTAAGAGAAAAAATTCATTGAATATTATTTTTTTTATCATGGCCAAAATAAATGGAATTCTATTAGACCATATAATTTCTAAGTATAAAATTAAAAAAAAGAAATATTATATATAAACCTAATGATGTATTCATAATTATGGGTCTTAATGAATATATTCCTTATACGACGTAACCCAAAAATAATATGTAAAAAATGACATCAACAAAAAATATTTATTTTGTAAAAGAGATCATTATACACACCTCATGAACATAGAAAAATTTGGATATATAAAATATCGTACACATATCATGTAATCTTAAAAACATCATAGTGTTACCCTAATTGATTTAAGGGACATAATTATAATTGTTAATCCTTCCCTATATCTACAAATATAACACTACTTGTACTATACTCTTACACTAATATATAATGGGCCATCCCTCATGATTTATTGAAATACCCTATAAGAAGTGTAGGTGTTTATTTTTGCGGGCACATGAACATCCTAACTACATTAATGATATCATATATCCTCTAAACCCTCACACCTAAAACTTTCATAGTACATCACCACATAAAACATCATTACGTATAAAATCAAAACATAAAAAACCATCACATAACACATCACCATATCATGTTTTACTAGCTCTACTAGTTCCAATGTCATCCATACTAATAAGAAATAGTTAGGTATAAATAATATATCCTTATTTGAAAATTAACTTAACCTCTTGTTATATGGGTTTACATGACAAGTACTCAAATATATATTATATCTTAAGCATCATTGTGAAACTCAAATTGAAAATTGCTCTTACAAAAAAGTGTCAAAATCGTTATTCTTAGGTCTTATTACTATTTAAAATGTTTTGTATGATGAAATAAAAAGTCATAAATATGAGTGATGTTTAACTATTTTGTGTTATCTCTTGAATTCAAATTTATTTTGAATGCTAAATAAAATATATTGTAATGATTTTCAAATGATAATATAGCTCTAGTAAAAATAGCACTATAATATCAATTATTATAAATTTCATAACAAAATTAAAATTCTATGGTAACTTATTTGCATTTTTTGATGTTAAAAAAGATAACATAATCCATTTTTAGAGATCATATCATATCAAAAACTTTCAAAAAAATTGGGGACTTAAGTATTGATTATTTCAATCAACTTTTGTTAGTTTTTGTTTAGTGAAATAATTATTATGAATCTAGATACTCCTACATCATACACCTTAATTAATTTGTGTGAGAATGGATCTTATACACTTAAGGATACATGGCATAATCATGATTTTATAATTTTAGGCATAAACGATGTAATTTGACTTTCTTTTATATGAGGTATTTACATCTCTTACAACCTTATTCCAGACCACAAACCATCCTCATCCACCTATATGTTACTCAACATTATTTAATGCCTACCAAATACTTGAGGGCACACCATCCTCCTCCCCTAAAATTTTATGTCATCATTTTTGTTTCAAACCCCACTCTCCCTTGGTTGGCCTCCCCTATCTATGTTATGTTATCAATTATTCCTCATAGCTATGACACTACCTATGGAGGTCACTTTCCTTCCACTTAGTTACATATCTCTTCATATTTTCCAAAACACTATCCATCCTCTATGCGACACTCATTTTCGTCTTTTCATGCAAAATTTTCTCATTTAACAACAGTCCTTCCTTTCCTCTATGTGTGACTAACAAAGCTTTTTGTAAAATATTCTTTACCCATTGAACTTATTACCTTCCTTAATGCATGACCCAAAAAATTTAATGAACAATCTATCCATATTTGTTCTCTATTACTCTTCTCCTACTATCAACATCTAAGCCCTTAAACACCCTCTCAGTCACCTTCCATGAATAATTTAGTTTTACTTTTTGATAAGATGTTACTTTTATGTATTTAATTATTCTTATCATAACCTATATGAGTAGTCATTTATTAAATATACAATTCCTTGAAAGTCATCATTATTTCACCATTCTTGATGACATGGGATTAACACAAGTACAAGCCAATCATGTATATGTATTAATTAATTGATAAATTCTTGTAATTAATTTATTAATTATATTAATAAATTTTACTCATAATTTCATTATAAAGTGATCTTCTTCAAGTATCTTTCACTAACAATGAGTAATTCAAGCCATGTCACCTTTGGTTAGGCTCATTTTTAAAACTAAAACATATGTTACTACTATAAAAATAAAACATCAAAATATTCAACTCATTTATTTAAAAATAAAATTTAAATATTACTTATCAACGTCTTTATATCCACTATGTTGGCACATTATTATAAATGCACTAATATTAATTTAACTTAAAAATTTAATTTCTCCACTAAGTATAATTATTGTGTACACATATTAAGATAAACAAGAATTTAATAGTTACTCACCTCACATGTGCTACCACAATTTTTAGAATCCACCTTTAGTGGAAATAATAAAAAAAATGAGGTAAAGTTGTTGTTTATAACTATATATAACTTCTCATCGATGTATTTTGTAATAATAATATAATTTTTAAATTATATTCTGAAGGAAATACATATTTTTGTCTATTTACATATTTTTTTAGCGTGAAGTGAGTCATAACTATGGAAATATAATGTGGCATAACTATGGAAATATAATAATAGTGTCTTCTTGTTTTAGTTACAAATTTATAAATTTCAATAGATACACTATTCACAAACTAATTTCAAAGGCCATAAATAGTTTTTTAACTAATCCATGTTGCGGCATTTTAGAATTACACTTTAAGTATATTTAATTTGAGCCAAAAAATAAAAAATATGGATTTTTTACATTTTTTAAAAAAATTTAGAGAATTTAATATTTTTATGGAAAATTCCACTATTTTTATAGAACAATAATCATATAATTATATATAAAAAATCTTATTCTTTTGACATGATGTTTTGATTAAATTTTTTGAAGCTCTAGATCTATAGGACAAATAAAGAAAAATAAAAGATGTTATATTTTTAAAAAAATTTGTGATTTAATATCTACATCATCATATTTTCCTCATTGAAATATTTTCAAAAAGTTGAAATTTATGGAAAATAGAGCCTTGTGTCACCCATGGTAAACATTTAGATACCACAACATAGTCTGGAGATTGCATTTGGTGCAAGGATCATTGTTGGATTTGATATGCACCTAGATCCACTACTTATATCCACCACTATTCAAGAGACCATATATTTTGCACCATCACCACTATTATTATGGCAAAAATCACTCCTGTGTAACCAACCATTGGGTGTTAGCCCCTACTTGTACTAATGCAACTTAATTTTTGAGCAACAAACTTTATGGGGGCATAAACATTTTTCTATAAGGCCTGTAAGGGTTATTTATTTTCACTTTTATCACGTTTTTACTTATCTACACATTTTTGTAATTATCATCTAACTACATGCAAATAGATTTCCTATTTCTTATATAATTTTCCTAACTACTTACATGTCATAGTTTTTATCACCTTTCAAGAGCTATACCTTTTGATTTTATCATTCTATAAGAGTGTTTTTGTTTTTGAAAGTTTATCTTCTTTGTACTTGATGATGTTTTGAGTTTAGATCAAGTTTAATTAGATAGAAATTTGTACTCATTTCAGGTTTTTTTAAAATTGGCATTGTAAAACATTTTTCATAACACTATTTATAAAATTCCACCTTAATTATGTTAGGGAATTGAATTAATTTTTTTATGTAATACATAATTTGGGTATGTCTATTTATTCTAGTTATGTGTTTTTTAATTGATGCCTTTTTTTTTCTTCCTATAATGGCTCCATGCCCTGATAAAAACAAACTAAAGTTAGAAAATGAGGTATTATTTTATAAAATCAGTTCACTTCTAGATCAAATAGTAAATTTTGTAGAAGAGAATAAAAATATCAAGACATCCGATCCTTCATTTCTAGTAAAGACACCCTTATTCACTCTTTATAACATAAAATTATAGACTTGAATCATTAAAATTATACTTTTGACTTATTTTATCTTGAGCCTAGTCCACCTAAAAATAGTTATCCTACACTTAATTACCTTGATTTGTTATCTAAGCCATCTATGGTATCATATATTTTTTATTATGTTACTTATGTTGTTTCACCTTTTATTTATCCCATTTTAGATCCATCTATTTATATGCTTGGCTATTTTATGAAGCATGCTACTGCCTTAGATTCTCAAAAGCTATATTCCATGGGATATCTTGGTAGAGGTATTAGAAAAATTTACAAGGTTAGTATTTATCCCATTCATCCTATTAGATATAATTTTCTTGACATCATCACTTATTATATTGGTGCTTCATCTCAATTGAAATATTTTGATTACAAAGCTCTTTTGTTTACTCTACTCTTCATGAGGATGTTGAGCAAAACATGAATTAATTTTCACCTTCACTTATATATTAAGGTCTTGAGAATTATTTGGTCATGCATGATCAACCAGACACCATCATTCACATTTCATGTATTTGGCACATTATCATATGTAGGCATCATCATCCACCATCTTTATTCATTTTAGATGTATTTAAATTCACTTTTGATGGTGGCATCAATATTCTTTGAGATGATTTTACAAACATTGTTTCTCTACTATTCATCTAATGTGTTTGTAGAGTGATCCCTTGTTCTATGAGAAAATCCCTTGTTATTTATGGCATCTTCTATAGACTGACATTATTCTGGACTTTCTTGCATCATTTGGTGGTTTATTTTTATGGTAATCATTTTGTAGTTCTAGTGAATTATAATTCTTCATGGGGGATTTGTTTCTTCATCTTTTTCTAATTTTATGCATGGGTTTATTAGTCCAGGCACCTTGAGAGAGTCAAAATGAGGTGGGGGATTGGGTTGGAATGGAAGACCACTCTCCTAATCTCATTATTTATATCAGAATATATGTCAACTATGGGGCCAAGTACTCTTACCCTTGGGAAAATACCTTGTCTAACATGACCATGGATTTCAAGAAGTATCATACAAGAGTGATTAGGTAATGGGTAATTATATGATATTATCTATATATATGGTTTAAGGAATTTATATGTTGTTATAAGAAAGATTTTATTTGGCTTGCATGGTTGTGAAAGGTTTTTGGAAATGTTTTTGTTATTTTTATTTGTCTTTTTAGGTTTTTGACTTATTTTAGAAGTGAAATTCTTGATTTATAAAATAAGAAAAATAAAAAAATGAAATTAAATGAATGAAAAACTTATTTTTGTTCCTTTTAAATAATTATAGAATGCATGCAAAGAGAGAGGAAGAGATATACTCTAGCTTTGTAAATGCTGATTTTTCTTAGCTTTGTCTAAACACAATCTAAGTGAAGACGTTTTTATAGTTTTTTAATTGATTTTAGAGATGAGTATAATATGAATTATTTTTTATATACATACAAACAATTCAATAAACAATCTATCCTAAATAATAACACTTTAATGCTTTTAAATTTTTATTGCAAACAAACAAACTAAACTAGTTTTCCAACATTCCTAGTTATTGCATACAAATTTTTAATGATTCATTTATAAATAAGTAAGAAATATATATATGTATTTTTATATTTATGTGAATAAAAAAAATATTAAAATTAATCTAAAATAATGAGAAATCATAAATATGAAAGCCTTTTGTTTACATAGAGTTTTTATGGTTTTGTTCCTAGCTAGTTGATTGTTTTGAGAGAAATGGAGGTTGTTTTGAATTTGAAAAATAAATACTATGTTGGTTTTAAATGTTTTAAATGTTTCCTAAAATCTTCCTAAATTTTAATATTGAGATTGTATGCTAATGAGAGTTGTATAAAAAGATAAATAATATGTCTACTATTTTTTATAGCAAAGATGAGAAATGCAAGGGGGTTCTTTCTTCTATCAATTTTGTCTTTTATTTAAATGGATATTTAATATAATAAAAATATGAATACTACTCTAATGTAATCTAGAATAATAGGATAAATAAATCTAATATAATAACCTCAAGCCTGATTCTAATGTAGACTAGTTAAAGGCAATAAATTTATTGCATTGTGATCCTTAGTATGCTAACTCTTTTTATTCAAATGAAGTTGTCAATAAATTTTCAGTAATGAGGGTCAATAAATGGATGTTGATAATGATATAAGAATAAAAGATAAATAAATACAATAATGAAAAATGATTGTGACTAGTTGAAGACATCATTTACAATGACCTAGTTGTAAGAACAATGGTTATCCCTGTATGGATCTACATAGAAAAAAATGAAATTAATAAAACTCAAGATAAAAATAAAATATATCATGTTGTGGATATAAATGATTCAAAATTTTTAAACTCTAAATGCAAATTTCTAGAGCCAATATCAATAAAAATTGGTTTACTTGTAGAAGAGCAATGGAGCCTGCATGAAGGAATTTAACTGAGTTGAAATAGGATTTGAACTTAGGAGAGACTAAAAATGATTATAAATAGAAGAGGGAGAGAGATAGGTATTATTGGAGGTAAAATTGGGATGAAAAAAATAATAAACACAGTAATAAGCATGTAAATCATGTAAAATACTTAATCATGGAGAACAAATTTAGAGGATTGAATGATGGTGATGGAACTACCCATGTTTGTAGGGGTAGTTATGTAACCATCAGCTTTTGGGAGAAAAAGACAACTATAGATTATAAAGTTTACCTTAATTTAATACATAACTTCTCTATTATAATGGAACTACCAGTGCAGTTTGCACACCCATTATGATGAACCTATCATCAATGTGGTGATTTTATCACCTGATAGAGTAGTTTTATTCCCTGATAAGGCAACTCTGTCACTAATGTGAAAATTTTGAAAATAAGTTCATGAAATCTGTAAGGGCCAAAAATAGGGGGTTGTAATGGACCTATAAGATAGAGGGAATCAAAAGAGAAGATAATGTTAGAGAGTTCTCATTTAAGCATCATTAAGAGGTTACTGCATCATCATTAGACCTATTGTGTCAAGAATGTTGCACCATGAAAAAATTGGGTAAATATAGGGACATGATATCTTATGTCACATAGAAACTTAAATACCAAGTATGTGATCATCAAATTTAACCCAAAGAATTTGTGAATTAATTTTAATTGGCCTTACAAAAAAAATTAAGTCAATTGATGTGCTCTAGTAACTTTAATTGCATAGACAATACTTTATTTTGAAATTGAGACGATCCATAAATCCATAATGTTTACATGTGTTCAAAGATTAATTATGGAATGTTTGAAAATAATTATTATCCAAACATAATCTCAATTCACAATTATTCTGAAACAAATCCCCCACAACTAAGAGTTATTTAGCTATGCAAAAGTAGTTGCGATGAACCTATCATAGAAACTGGGAGTATTAATACTAGATTTAAATATTTATAAATATATTGATATATTATTTTATTAAAATTATTTAATATAAAATTTTAAACTAATGTAAATTTTAATATATATTTATATAACATACATCAACTAATATAATTTTTGAGTTGATTTCTATTACAAATATAATATAATATAGACACCTTAAAAGATAGATATTTTAACATATTTTATATAGATTTATCTAAAATATGTATGATGTTCAAAAATAATTATATTATTCACATATTTAGTTATAAATTTCTAAGTTACAATTTATAAGTATGATTACATCAAAATTTTAAAAAACTATAAAATTGTAACTAAAAAAAATATAGTAGGTTAAATATAATTTTGATCTCATTGGAATAGTATTTAAATAGAGATTATGGGTTATTATTTAAATATATATCATTATATCTATATTAAATAATAAGAGGTAAGTAAATGATTCTATTTTAATAATTTGATGGTTTTTAAAAATATTCAAAAATTATTTTTTCATAACAACTATGTTTTAATAACAATCAACAAGATATTAATTAGAACTACGAAAATATCCATTTTATTTTGTATTAACATTTGCATTAACTCTAATGAAAGATCACATGTTGTGATCTAAATATCAATCAAATAACACATTGTTTATCCAAAATCTTTAACTTTATTTGATGGACTATAAAAATATAAATTTATTGTGTTATTTGAAGTCTAATAATAATATTGTCTTGAAGGCTTAAATAAAAACATTTAATTTGATATTATTTTTTGTGTGATTTTTACTAGTATTTATTTTAATTTCTACCAAAATGACCTCTATAACGTTACCCAAATGACATTTTCCCTACTATAATATTCATCATAATCATGTTTGACTTTCACCTTATGATTACTATTAAAAGTATATGAAAATAATGTCATTTATATAATGACTAATCATAGGGGTCATTTTGCTAATGAATAAAACATACATGAATAAAAATCCCATTAAAACTTAATGAGACTTCTTACACACAAACTATTTTTCAAAATGGAAGCTTTCGCTACTTTGCCCATCCCATTAGATCTTGATCTAGGGTTTTGGGATGAAACTAAGAACAATCTATGATGGCTTCAACTTGAAAGAAATGAGAAGTTAAAAATTTGATCTAGAAAAAGAAGGTAGGGTCCAAGACAAAGGATTGACTAGAGCCAGACTGAGGAAAGGGCACTCTTGTGGATGGAACCTACTAACCTAGAGGGATGGTGCATGGAAGGGATCTACCCTCTAGAATTTTGTTTAGTTTTTCTAAATGAAGAGGTCCAAACATAGTGGGGAATGTAGGAAACCAATTATCAGAATAGGTTCTTCAAGGGAACACATTAAAAATGTTCAAACAAAGCCAATGTTAGATCTGAGGGGGAAGGAAAAGACTTTTGTAAAGGTAGTTCAACCCGTATCTCAACCTAGATAGTCTAGGTCAATGTTGAAACATTCCTTCTCAATTTATTCAAATCCCTTTATTTGCATTAGCAAGGAGGATAAGAAAAGATCTCTATACAATGAAGAATAGTTCTCGATATGGGGCATCATCTACCAGTTCAAAAATATCCTACCAAAATTGCTAGACCTCCATGCCTATATTTTAGAGCTATGAAAACCCCTCCTAAAAGTTAAGTTGGACATTTACCCTAGTGATAAATGTTTCTTCATAGTTTTCCTTCATCTTACTCAAATAAATAGAGGATTCAAGTCATGTTAATGAAACCATGGTTTCTAGGTTTTAACCTAATTATTGAATCCTTGCCTATTCGACCCACCTAGGTTTGCTTACCTTACCTCAATCTTCACTTACAGATTGAATTGTGTTTCAAGGCAATAGCTAACACCCTTGGTGAATTTCAGAAGATGAACAATGCTACTACCATGTTTTCCCACACCACATTTACCACAATCCTTGTTAACATTGATACATCTAAGGATATCCATTCTAGCATTAACTTGCTTATGGATGACTATTTATGGGCTCAACCCATGGGTTATGAGTGGTTGTACTTATGTTACCACAAATATCTCAATATTGGTCATTTGACCGTAACTTGTAGCAGCTCTAATAAAACAAAGGAGGAACCAACTTTGTGGAAGGATTCCATTCCTCATTTACTGATAGTGGTAGGAGAAGGAACCTCTAACAGTCAATATTTAGATGGTGAAGAGAACCTTGCCTCTACTATGAGGAAATTTCTATCCCTATGAAGTCATTCGAAGACATTTTGATCGAAAGGAACATTGTGGTGGAAGAGGCTAGGGTGGAGCCTATCAATTTTCAACCAAGATATATCCTCCCTAAAATAAAGCTGAAGGGTTTAAGGCCATCATTTAGGTAGAAGTTTCCATACACTTCTTTTCAGATTTGGGGTAAGGGGATAAGAAGGACTAGCTGGTGATGCGAAATAAGGAAAAGGGACATCCTATGAAGGCACCTAACCTAACCAATATGACCCTACGGTCTCGTAAAGAAGAGAGTAAAGGAGGATCTTAGGCAGATTTGATTGGGAGGAAGGAAGAAGAAGGGTTTCTAGAGTTGTGGTAGACATTTCCTATTGTTTTAAGAGGTGTATGCTATGTAGTCTTTTATAAACTATTTGCGACTAGTTCAATGTGTGATGTTGACCAATATTATTGATTTATTGTAAGTTTGTTTTAGTTGATTTTATGTTATTATTCTAATTGTTAAAATTTATTATATAGGATTGTGGGGGCCTTCAAAACCCTTCTTAAACCCATATCCAATTTTTAAAAATTCCACAAAATTTAATATATAATTGCTATTTAAATGTGGTTCTTCGCCTCCAACGTTATATCATCGAAATGGAGAAGCTTAAAACAATATAATATCAAACATGGCAAATGAACGCTAATTAAGTAATTTGGTGGCCAATAATAGTTGTAGTTTTTTCGTTACAAATTGTTTCCCAACATTGAGCTTCATGAACTTGTAACAAACTATGCATTCTGCAAGATCCCTAAATATTCACAGTAATAACTGGCGATCATGGACAATACCATTCAATTTGGCTTCCTGCAGTTCTTCCGAACTTCTCCATTGGTGCCGGTGAGAGGGCTGATGTTTCCCATATTTACCATGGCAGCTGCAAAATCACTGAAGAATGTGTTTTGGTTGGTAGAATACGTAGTAACCTGAGAAACAGTAGAACCTCCACTGGAGAGTTCCTGGTCAGAGTGAAGAAGTCCTTTCAGGCTTTTAAGATTATTATAGTAGTCATTGTCAAAGGTAGTTGCAGTTTGGACATCTAAGGGCGACAGATTGTTGTCACCACCAGTGCTTGGGCAATTAGCCTGGACAGAAGTAGCAAACGCAGCGTTGATGTTTGTCTCATTGTAGATGTGAGTTCTGAAGCTGGTGCACCGTGCTTGACCAATTGTATGAGCCCCTGAAAGGAATCAATCACTCACTTTATTAAACGTATTTGTGACGATCTATCCAGCTTGAGATTTGCATAGAACTGCTATTCAACATATAACCTAAAATTACCTGAAAGGGCTACCATATCCATTGTAGAAAGACCCACGGCACTAAAAGCTGAGATAAGTGCGCTGAGGCTGGATGTGGGAGCAGGAATTTTGCTATTTGCATCGCTGAGGCTGGCAGTTGTTGCATCTCTCCTTCCCAGCTGCACTGTCCATGCCGGCCCTCCCAACTAACGACGGCAAACAACATTGTTTCTGATCAATCCCTCCTACAATAAAAACAACAACAAAAAGAAAAGACAACAGAGTACAGGAAGAAGCTTAGTTACCTCGACAACGGAATCACGAGCTGCAATGGCCAGAATGTCAGCACACGACACAATTCCTCTGCAAGCTGCCTCCACTTGAGTCTTGATGGTGTCAATCACGTCGAATCCTCTTACGGAGTTGACGTTTGGGCCGCGGTTTTTTCTCCTGTAATGGTTGACGAATCGTCCAGCAGTATGGATCCATCACAACCCTGCAAATGAAATATGAAATAAACCCAAATGAATAAAATATCGTCGAAACAATTGTAGGAACACATTGTAACAAGAGACGGGGAATTTTCTCCGTTGCGAGAATATCAAATTGATTTTATCTGAGCCATTGAATTAGAGGTAGCATTTACAAATTTGTTAATTTTAATTGAACAATTAATCATAATTTTCTTAATATTAAATATTTTTAGTTTAAATTTTATTATTAAAAGAGAATGTGGACTGTACCAATTTGTAAATACCGATTAAACTCCGATCTAAATTACTAACCAATCAATAAAAATCATATCGAAATATATATACCTTAAAATTTAAGTGTCTATCATTCTATAAAACCATTTCTAGAACGTCCAACAAACTCTATTTCACATACCAACAAGTAAGCATGGAAATGGAAATCCTCGTTTCCTGCCATGAAAGGCTTGTATTATTTACTGAGGTAATTTAAATGCTTTGATATTCAATACAATATCATATTCCAACTAATTGTTACAACCTGACCAAAGCAAAACTGTTTGTATCCAACTAATGCAATGATATTAGCTGGAAAATTAAAAGCATATTGTTAAGTGTGTTAATGTTCACAAAGGACCAAATGGATCATTGGGTGGTGTATTTGTTTTTAAATTTTATAATGTGTTTAAGTCGTTTCAAAATGGTATTTATGAGTGCTCATATTTCACTTTACATGACATACAGTACAATGTCTTAGAATATTGTCAATAAAATGTATTTATGATATTGAAATTTAAAAAAATATTGAAAATAAGAGCTAAACATTCTCAATAAGAGGTTCCAAGCATAATTTCCGTAGGTGCAACACTGCAAAATCACCCATGGCAACAAAAGTATTTACAGCATCACTTCAAAATATTGAAAATGTTTACCTGCGGATATTTTAGGCATGCTGTGAGGTTCTAAGTACAATATTTTAACACATATATTGTAAACAAAATATTGAAATTTTGTTTGTTGCTTTACATACTACTCTACTTCATTAAATGTGTTAAAATATTGTGAATAAGAGGTTCCAAGCATCACTCCAAAATCTGAAGAACATACCCAAATTTGTAACTACAAATGAGATATTGGATATTAATATGAAAAATATTTAAATTAAGATGAAAAGACAGACACACCAGATGACACAAAAGAAAACTATGCTGAAGGTGAAATTTCTTACATTAACGAAACAGTCATGAAAGTGAAGGCGGACCAAGGATGCACCCATGCGTTTTTCCTTTGTGACTGCAGCATTCACAGCATCTTTCACTGTAGACAGTGCCTTGGGACATGTATTATCATAAAATGTCGAACTGAGCTGCCCGTTTGCAGCACTTAAAGACAAGACCATCAAGGCAACACATGCACAAAGACAATTAGCATTCATGACTAAATGATATGAAGCCTAATAAATAAATAGCACTGGTACCCTCAGGCCAGAATGCAAGAAAGATTGAGAGTACTGGATTTTTATAAAGGCTGAAGAGCCAGCAGCTGATAATAATTGATGGTATGTTTAATATTTTTATTTTTGCTCCGGTTGACTTTGCCTAATTATATAAATTCATGAACGGTGTGGAAAGAATCCAATGTGCACAAAAATTATAAGAACCGGTTTCCTACCAATAGATTAATTCTATTTATAAAATCAAGAGTTAGGTGTTGACTGTATAAAGTTTTATTAGAAAATGCTGTCCACTTCCATCTTGCGATGAATCTTTCTTCTCAATGTTTTTAAATCTTGCCAAATCTTTTTATTCTCAGCTTACCTAACGCTCAGTCAACAACCATATCATACAAAAACAAAGCTGTAGATTTACGTCAGGGTCATACTAACATTTATATGATAGTGAATTATTTGGTAAATCCTTCTGAAAGAGTGAAAACAGAAGGCTAAAATTGTATATAATATTATGTTGAGGAGTTGTCCGTATTTGAATGCTTCAAGTAATTTTGATATTTTTTTACAAAGGATAGCGATTTCACAATGGTGGTATACTTCATACACAATAATATTAAAGGAAATAAAATAATACAATATGCACAAGTAGGAATAAAATTTATTCAGCTATATAATAGAAATACATCGTGCAAAATAAATAAATGAAAATTTTAAAAAATGTTTGTTATAAACGTCAACAAGAAGAATACTGTAAACAACTAATGATATGAAAGCAAATGAATGTGATAGCTAAAGTTATATAAATAATAATTATATTAAAATTTGAAACAATTATAATTATAATTTTTTTTATTATTTGAATAAATTCATAAGAAATATTGTAATAAAGTATTAATTCATTGATTTCATTATTTAATAATAATTAATTATATGAAAGTAAATGAATGTGATAACTAAAGTTATATATACACAGAAAGTTTAATAATAAATATATTAAAATTCAAAATAATTATAAATTTGTTTATTACATGAATAGATTGAAATGAAAATATAATACTGAAACATTAAGTCATTCATCTCATCATTTAATAATAAAAGACAAATTATATCTTTTCATCTATCTTTTTTAACACTTTTAATAAGTTACAATTCCAAATTTCTTCTATATTCATAACTACTTTCACCATGTTCATAGCTAGACTAAGAACCAAATCAGTTGCTTATTTGTTTAATCTAGGGGTATAATAGAAACTATTTTGATGAATTAAATTTCCTTGTAAATTATATTTTAGAATATATGTTTAAAAGTGAAGATAGAATTATATTTAATTTATAATTATTTGAGAAAAAAAATACAATATATTATTAAAAAGTTGTTTATGATTAAAAATTTTAGCAATATTTTTAAAGAAAATTATAACAGTTTAATTAAAAAAACTTTAACTTTTTTTCTCCATATTCTTAAATAATTTTATAATATTTAAAATCGTAAAAAACAAATATATTTTTACATTTATATATTTGAATTATACCAAAAAAAACAAAAAAAAAACAAAGGAATTTAAACATTAATAATATTAACTTCTTTCATTTTGCATACTTAACTCTAAGCAGGGATTTGATTACATATCATATCTTTCTCTATCCCATGTATTATTTTATTCCTAAGAATTTGAACAAATAATTGAACCTTTCCTCTATAATTTATTAAGAGTAAATAAATTGAATTGTAAGTTCAAAGCATAAAAATGTATTATTATGATAATTTTATTTATTTTAAAATTTAAAAAAAAATTATTTATTTATTTATTATAATATATGATAAGTGAATTATATTTATTATTTACTTTAAAATAAAATATATTTATTTATTTATTTTATATTTATAATTGTGGTATTTATAATTTTAAAATAAAATAATTTATTTATTTATTTGTCATGATGAAATATATGATACGTGAATTATATTTATTATTGTGAAATTTTTATTTATTTCAAAATAAAAATATTTATTTATTTATATGATGAATCACTAAGTCAATTGTGAGGGTCATAAAAATTCATATAATGAATCACAAGAGGGACAACATGCTCCACGACCGCTAACAAAGGAAAACACACACAAACAGAAAAAAATAAAAAATAAAAAATAAAAATTAAATTTGAAATTTCCAGGACCGCTAGTAATCTACAAAATGCCTGTAACATCAACACAACCTCAAAATAAATGAGGATGGTTTATGGTTATAAAACGATATATATTCATGCATCACTTAATCATAAAATCAATTTTGTGTTTCACGTTAACCAAAATTGGTAGTGAGTTAAAATATTGAGACTTCCAATGAAGCTCATGGACATCTCGAATATAAAAAAGCTATGGCAAAATAAATTAATTATTTTAATAAAAATAACATTTGTATTTTTTTAAAATTTTAAAAGTAATAAAATTAATGAGTTTCAAATGGATGTATTATGGTTCAATTTACTAATATAAAGTTAAATTTTTTATATAATATTTTTAAAAATGTAATGGTCTTAATTATTATGGAACATTTTAAATTGTTCAATTTATTAATATAAAGTAATATTTTTTATTTATTTTTAAAAATTTGAGGATCTTAATTACTATGAAATTTTTTAAAAGTTTTTTTTGTAGATATTTAAAATTGAATACTTTATGTTGATTTTAATTTTCTATTAATTTTGTATTAACATTCTTCTTCAAGTACCTAATCGAATTTTCTATCTACTCTAATATTTATAGACATTAACTATTCATCCCCTTCAATTAATTATTCTC
>JARHVA010001645.1:2852500-2910000 GCA_037957365.1 Torreya grandis
AAGGAGGAACTAGCAAAAAAAACCAAATCTAGTAGTAGACATGAAAATCAATGTAGGATGTGAAAGATATAGAAAACAACATGATGTCCTTATTGTAAAATGAAGATACAAGATATGAAGAAAGATGGAGATAAAGGAAGCTCATTAATTACTATCGGTTAGTGAAACCATCCTTGTAGTATTTTTGTGTCATGTTATGAGGGTATTGTCACATTCTAATAATCCCAAATCAAATGTATCATGTAGTAACTATAAATATCCATAACGGTCAATATAATAAAGGTATGTTATGATAATGATACAAATTAAATAACAAATGGAGTGAAGGATTTTAAGAGACATAAAGTTTCCCCAAGCATCAAGGTAATCATACACAATATGTTAATGTGTCAAACATAAAATCATTTAAGATGCATAATGTTCATGGGATCATCTAGCTCTTTTCCAACTTATTTAGCCAATCACTAAGCACCAGAGTTGTATTTAGTTGGTATGATGTAGGGACATGGTAACTTGGGCTCAAACTTGACTTTCTTTTCTCAATTGGCATTGATTTCTTTATGTGTTTTTTTCATTACAAGATCACCAACTTAAAACTCATAGGAATGATACATTAATCATAGTTATGGGATAGCCTATTTTGATATGTTTTGAGGTTATTTTGGGTAGTTAGTCATTTTTTAATCTAGTAGTTCTAGCTCTTGTATCTTAACTACTTGATACTCCTTGTATTTAATGAGATCCTATAGTGATATATGTAGGGAAGGAAAATTGATATGAATAGGGAGGATGGATTCTAATCCAAATACTAAGGAATATAGTGTTTCACTTGTGTGATGTAGAAAAAATAGGCCAACCTTTCAGAGGCCATAACTTTTGACCCGTAACTTCGTTTAAACTCTTCCACACACCAAAATGACTATATAAAAAATTTCATTCTGACCTAATCTACTCTATCCACTTAGATTTGATTTTGATATTTTTTGAAGGCTAAACATTATCATCTAAGGGTCCAAAATTAACATTTAATAATTTATTTTGAGAATTTTCTATTTTTAAAAATTGTATATTTTGAGAACTAAAAGTAAACTTTAGTTGAATTTCATTCCATAAGATAATTTTAGTATTTAAATTATTTTGGACAATATTTTGAGCTACACACGCTTTTATGAGAACCTTACTACAAATAACAACTGCTAAAAATAGATATATTTTTTAAATTTTAGATTTTTTAATTTTTTGAATGTTAACTTTAAATTATAAGTTGATTATTATTTAAGCATGGTTTGGGTATGTAATTATTTTGTGCAATCAATATGAATCAATTTTGAGTATTGTTTTATGATTTTAGCCTATTAGTAATTTTCTTGTTCTTGATAGTTTTTGATTTCATTATCTGGTATCAGAGCAAGTTCAAATCTTAAAGGAGTAAACAATGGAAAGAAGATGAGGAGATGTTGCATAGATGAAATGGAATATATAATATCTGTAGAGGCAAGTTAAAAAATTAATATAGGTTATCACCAATCAACAAAATAGACAAGGTGGTGATGAGGAAGAAATAGATCATGATGAAGAAGTTCAGCAAGAAGAAGCACAGTAATAGTAGCCACTATCAATGGAAGAGAGGATGGTTTAGGCTTTAGAAGGAATAAGTGAAGGAATCAGGGTTGATGTTCTAGATTATGAAATTATTTTAAAACCAGAGGAGTTGATAGATTGGATGAATAACATGGAGAGGTTCTTTGAGTGGAAGACTATAAGAGAAGAAAAGAAGGTAAAGTTTACATGAATGAAATTGACAGGTAATGCAATGATTTGGTGGGATCACCTATAGAAATAGAGATAGATAAAAGGTAAAGAGAAGATCAATTCATAGAAAATATGGAGAAAAAGCTGAGGGAGAAATTTATACCTGTGGATTATGCATAAAACTTATACAAAAGATTTCAGAATTTGAGGTAAAAAGATCACAGTATACAAGAGTATACAGATGAGTTTTATAAACTTTCCTTATGAGTGGAGCATGATGAAATAGAAGAGTAGATGGATTCAAGTTATGTAAATGGTATAAATTTTCTATTCAAGATAAATTAAGCATGCATAGCATACTTAACATAGAGGAGGCTTATCAATTAGATTTGATGGCAAAAAAAAACAAAATAGACATAATTTTAGAAGGAGATCTATTGGTCTAAGAAGTGGAAAATCCCCTCCAATAAGGGGACAAGGTGGTTTTAATACCATAAGAGGTGGTTTTAATTCCAATAAAGGCAAGTCATCGTGCGGTGTAGAAAGGCAAGATGATAACAGCCAAGGGTTTCAATACCAACAAAGAGGAAGAGGATTTTAGAGAGGATGAGGTTATGGTGATGCTAGAGGATGGTTTTTGAGTCAAAGTATATCTTATGTCTATTATATATGTTATGAATAAGGACATAGAGTGTTTGAGTATCCACACTATTAATATCAATAAAAGAGACACGAATATCACCCAAGAGTAAACCTAGTTGAGGTTGAAATAGAAGACAAGAATACTAAATTTGCATTGACTTATGTTAGAGAGAATCTCATGATGAGAAGAATCATAATCACTCCTAGGAAGGATCATGTGTAGAATAAATAAGGTGGTGATACATGGTTGTGATCAAATATTTTTTGAACAAGATGTAATTTGGGTTGAAAGGTATGCATAATAATTACAGATGGTGGTAGTTTTGAAAATATGGTTTCTAAAGAATTGATTGAGAAACCAAATTTGTAATGTGAAATGGATTCTAACCCTTATCAGATTTCATGTTTAAAAAAAAGGAATGAGGTTATAGTAGATAAAATGTGTTTAATCAAGTTTTCTATAGGAAAAACTTATAATGACAAAATATGGTGTGATGGTATTATGATGGATGCATGTCATGTGTTATTGGGGAGACCATGGCAATTTTTTAGGAAAGTAGTTCATGATGGAGAAAAGAAAACATACACTTTTATAAAAAGTGGTACAAAGATAGTTTTGTTACTTCATAAAGAGGAAGAAAAGACAAAAAACATGCTCTATACTAAAGAAATTATCCAAGATATGAAAGTAGCAGGTTGTCTTTATGCACTAGTAGAAAAGAATGAAAAAATAAAAATGGCACCAATACCAATAAAAACAACAAGAGTGTTGAAAAAATATGTAGATTTTATGCCCGATGAGTTACTAGATGGTCTACCACCAAAGAAAGATATTTAGCATCACATTTATTTGATTCTACGATCAACTTTACCTAATCAAGTAACTTATAAGAGGAGTCTACTAAAATGTTAAGAAATAAATAAACAAGATACTGAATTGCTAAAGAAGAAAGTGATACGAGAGATTATGAGTCCATGTGCAACAACAACATTGATAATTCCAAATAAAAATTAAGGATGGAGGATGTGTGTGGATAGTAGATGAATTAATTAAATTATAATAAATTATACATTTTCTATACCGCACTTATATGATATGATGAATGTGCTTGTAGGAGCAAAATATTTTATCAATATTGATCTAAGGAGTGGTTATTATCAAATTCAAATTTGTGAAGGAGATGAGTGGAAAACTATATTCAAGACTAGGGATGGCTTATATGATTGGATGGTGATGCCACTTAGATTATATAATGTGCCTATCACATTTATGAGGGTGATGAATATATTACTACAAGAATATATTGGTAAATTTGTGGTTTTTTATTTTGATGATAGTTTGATATTCAATAAGACTAAGTAAGAACACTTACAATATTTGAGAATGGTAATGGATCTGTTAAGAAAGGAGAAAATTTATGCAAATTTAGAAAAGTAAAGGTTTATGAATAATAGTTTGGTATATTTAGGATTTGTAGTTTCAGTAGATAGTGTGAAAATGGATGAAAAAAATATAAAGGCAATTTTTGAGTGGCCTATTCCAAAAATCATTATAGAGGTAAGAAGTTTCCATGGTTTAACAACTTTTTAGAGAATGTTTATTAAAAAATTTACTAGTATTGTGGTACCAATAACAGATTTCATGAGAGGTAAAGAATTTTCGTGGACTAGAGCAACCACAAAAAACTTTGAATTTTTGAAGAAGAAGATTTTAGAAAGACCAATATTAGCATTACCATATTTTAACAAAGTGTTTGAGGTTGATTTTGATTCTTTATTTCTATGAATTTGTGTTGTGTTAAGGCAAGAAGGAAAACTGATAGTATATTTTAGGGAGAAATTGAATGAGCTAATGAAAAAGTATTCTACTTATGATGTTCAATTTTATGCAATTATACAAGAATTAAGAAATTGGAGGCATTAAATGGTGCCTAAGGAGTTTATCCTATTTACAGATCATGAGGCTTTGAATTATGTGAATACATAAAAGAAGTTAAATAGTAGGCATGCAAAGTGGGTTTCTTTCTTGCAGGGGTATACTTTTGTATTGAAACATAAATAAGGAAAATAGAATTAGGTAGCTAATGAATTGAGTAGGATAGTATCATTATTAACTACTATGGTGAGTGAAGTAGTTAGATTTGAAGTTATCAAAGAATTATATGATACTGATCCATATTTTTTTAAAATAGTTGAATAGTACATGAATCCATTAGTAGGTGGGATAGATATGATTCATGATAAGTATCTTATACAAGAAGGTTATATCCTCAAAGGAAAATAATTAGGCATTAAATTTGGTTCCCTACAAGATAATATCATAAGAGAATTACATAGTGGTGGTTTGGCTAGACATTTTGGTAAGATGAAGATAATAGATTTGGTGAAGGAAAAATATATTAGACCAAAGAATAATAGATATGTGAAAATCTATGTTTTAAGGTGCATAATATGTCAGGTGGCTAAATAACATACACAAAATACTGGACTATACATGCCATTACCAGTTGCAAGAGGACCATGGATAGATTTAAGTATGGACTTTGTGTTAGGATTTCCAAACACACAGAGAGGTAACGATTCAATTTTTGTTGTGGTAGATAGATTTTTTAAAATGGATCATTTAATTTCAAGTAATAAAATCAATGATGCCACTAGGGTTGTAGAATTATTTTTTATGAATATTATGAGATTGCATGTTGTTTCAAAAACTATTACTTCAAATAGGGACACAAAATTTCTAACTCAGTTTTGGATGACTTTGTTGAAGAATATAGGTACTAAGCTACATTTAAGTAGTGTATATCACCCAAAAGTAGATGGATATACAGAATTTGTTAATAGGAGCTTGAGAAATTTATTGAGATGTATAATGAAAGAGAATCCAAAGAAATGGACTTGTCATTACCACAAGTTGAGTTTGCATATAAAAGTTTAGTGAATAGATCAAAAATAAAGTCACATTTTCAAATTATTTATGGGAGAAATATTGTGGGTATTTTAGAATTGGTATAATTTCTAATTGAAAATTTAATTAGTGATGATGTAGAATCATTTGCAGAGCATATGTAGCAATTGCAAGGAGTAAGAAGAAAGTTACAAGAAAAGTAATGAGTAATATAAAGTAGTAGTGGATGTTATAAGAAGATACAAGGTATTTTAAAAATGAGTGTTGTTAAAGGTTTATTGAGGAAAGAGAGGTTTTTGAAAGGCACATACAATAAGCTAAATTACAAGAAAATTGGACCACGCAGAATTGTGAAAATAATCAATGACAATGCTTATGAGGTGATTTGGTTTCTTTCTAGTTGTGAAAATAATCAATGACAATGCTTATGAGGTGAATATGACAAATATGAATAAGTAAGTTGGGAGCAACATGTTCCAAAAAAGAAGAAAGAAAAAATAGTGTAAGTTTTGGATATGAAGATAATGACCACAGAGCAAGATAATTATAATAGGTATTTGGTGTAGTGGTAAAGATTGTAGTAAGAATACAACACTTAGATTACAAAATTGAAGCTAAAGAAGATTGGTAAGGAAAAATGGTAGCATTACAATCAAGACAACTCGTAGGAGTTGAGTTTCTTTCAACTAGAGGAGAATGACATAGAAAATATAGGCCAGCCTTATAGAGACCATAACTTTTGACACGTAACTCCATTTGAGCTCTTCCATTCACCAAAATGACTGCATCAAAAATTTAGATTCTACCCTAATCCTCTCTATCTGAGTAGTTTTTATTTTTATATTTTGTAGAGGCAAAATTTGATCATCTAAGCGTCTAAAATTAATATTTAATGATTTTTGTGAGAATTTTTTATTTTTAGAAATTATATATATTTATAACTTGAAGTCAAATTCAATTAAATTTCATTTCATAGACTAATTTTAGTCTTTAGGTTATTTTGGAAAAAATTTAGAGATACAAGTGCTTGCATGAGAAACTTACTATAAATAGCGGCTGATAAAAATAGATATTATTTACATTTTACAATTTTCAAATTTTTCCATGTCAACTCTAAATTATGAGTTAAAGCTTTTTTAATAATGGTTTGGGTTTGTAATTATTTCAAGAAATAAATATGAAATAATTATAAGTATTATTCTAATATCTAAACCTATTGGCAATTTTCTTGTTCTTGATAGTTTTTAGTTCATTATTTGGTATAAGAACTATTTCAAATCTTAGAGGAGTATAGAATGGTGAGAGGATGAGGAGGTTTTACATAGATGAATTGGACTATACAATAGTTGAAGAAGAAATTTAAATAATTAATAGAGGTTATCATCAATTAGTATAAAAGGTAAAGTGGTGATGAGGAAGACACATATTGTGATGAAGAAGTTTAGCAAGAAGAAGTACAACAAGAGTAGCCACCATTGATGGAAGAGAGGATGGTTCAATATTTAGAAATAATAAACAAAGGTCTCAAGGTTGATGTTCTTGATTATAGAGGTAGTTTACAAATACAAGATTAGATAGATTAGATGAATAACATGGAGAAATTCTTCAAGTGGAAGACTATGAGAGAAGACAAGAAGGTAATTTTTGCATGCAAAAAATTAAAAGATCATGCAATGATTTGGTAGGATCACATAAAGAAAGAGAGATAGAGAAAAGGTAAAGAAAATATTAGTTTAGGGAAAAATATCAAGAATAAACTGAGGGAGAAATTCCTTCCTGTAGATTATGCAAAACTTTATACATAAGATTTCAAAATTTGAGGCAAAAAGATCATAGTATACAAGATTATACAAATGAATTTTATAAAATTTCCATATGAGTGCATCATGATGAAATAAAATATTAGATGGATTCATGGCATGTAAATGGTTTAAATTTTTTATTCAACATGAATTAAGCATGCATAGAATACTTGACATGGAGAAGGTTTATCAATTAGCTTTGAAGGTAGAAAAAAACAAAATAGATAGAAGTTAAAGAGGACATCTATTAGCCCAAAAAGAGGTGGATCCCATCCAATAATGGGATGAGATGGATTTAATGCCAATGAAGGTGAATAATCATATGGTATAGAAAGATAAGATGATAATATGTAAGGGTTTCAATAACAATAAAAAGGAAGATAATTTCAGAGAGGATGAGGTTATGGTGGTGCTAGAGGATGGTTTTTGAATCATCATATATCTTATCTCTGTTATAAATGTGAAGAAGGACATAGAGAATTTTAATGTCCACACTATCAAGTTCAAGAAAGGAGGCAACAAGATCACCGAAGAGTAAATCTAGTTGAGGCTACAATAGAAGACCAGAATACTGAAGTTGCACCAGCTAAAGTTGGAAATATTATCATGACGAGAAGAACCATGATCACTCCAAGGAAGGATCAAGTGAAAAATAAATAAAGTGGTGATCCATGGCTACAATCAAATATTTTTTGAACAAGATGTGCTTCAGGTGGAAAGGTATGTAAAGTAATTATAGATGGTGGTAGTTATGAAAATATGGTTTCTAAAGAAATGATTCAGAAACAAAATTTGCAGTGTGAAAAGCATCCTAACCCTTATCTAATTTCATGGTTTAAGAAAAATAATGAGGTTATAGTAGACAAAAGGTGATTAATCAAGTTTTATAGAGGAAAAATTTAGAATGTTGAAATATGGTGTGGTGGTATTATGATGGATGCATGTCATGTGTTTTTGGTGAGACCATGTAAATTTGATAGGAAAGTAGTTCAGGATGGAGCAAAGAACACATAAAATTTTTGGAAAGGTGGTAGAAATGTATTTTTATTACCTCTTAAAGAGGAAGAGAAGATAGAAATCATGTTATGTACTAAAAAAATTATCTACGATATGAAGGTAGCAGGTTGTTGTTATGCAATAGTAAAAAAGAATGAAGAAACCAAAATGGTGCCAATACCAACAAAAGAAACAAGAGTGTTTAAAGAATATGCAGATGTTATACCTAATGAGTTACCAGATGCTTTACCACTGAAGAAAGATATTCAACATGACATTGATCTAATTTTAGGATCAACTCTACCCAGTCAAGTAGGTTATAGGATGAGTCCAATAGAACATACAGGATTAAATAAATAGATTACTAAATTGATAAGGAATAAAGTGATAAGGGAGATTATGAGTCCATGTGAAACACCAGCATTGTTAACTCCAAATAAAGGAGGATGGATAATGTGTGTGGATAGTAGGGAAATTTAAAAAATTATAATAAACTATAGGTTTCCTATACCTCATTTGGATGATGTGATATATGTGCTTACAAGAGTACAATATTTTACCAAGATTTATGTAAGGAGTGGCTATTATTAGAATTGAATTCATGAAGGACATGAGTGTAAAACTACATTCAAGACTAGGGATGGCTTATATGAGTAGATGGTGATGCCATTCTTATTATCTAATGCACCTCACATGTTTATGAGGGTGATGAGTATAGTGCTACAAGAATATATTGGTAAATTTGTGGTTTTTTATTTTGATGATATTTTTATATTTAATAAGACTAAATAAGAATACTTATAGCATTTGAGAATGGTAATGGATCTGTTAAGAAAGGATAAGTTCTATGCAGATTTGAAATAGTGCAGGTTTATGTAAAATAGTTTGGTATTTTTGAGATTTATATTTTAAATAGATGGTGTGAAAATGGATGAATAAAATATAAAGGCAATTATTGAGTGGCCTATTCTAAAAACCATTAAATACTTAAGAAGTTTCCATAGTTTAGCAACATTTTAGAAAAAGTTTTTAAAAAAATTTAGTAGTATTGTGGCACCAATAGTAGATTGCATGAGAGGGAAAGAATTTGCATGGACTAGAGTAGCCACATAAAGTTTTGAATTCCTGAAGAAGACTATAAAAAGACAAATTTTAGCATTACCATATTTTAACGAAGTGTTTGATGTTGATTGTGATTCTTTGTTTGTGGCAATTGGTGTTGTGTTGAGTCAAGAAGGAAAACCAATAACATATTTCATTGAGAAATTGAATGAGTTAAGGAAAAAGTATTTTACTTATGATGTTGAATTTTATACAATTATATAAGCATTAAGACATTGCACACATTACTTGGTGCCTAAGGATTTTATTCTATTTATAGATTATGAGACTTTGAAGAATGTGAATACACAAAAGAAGTTGAATAGTAGGCATACAAAGAGGGTTTCTTTCTGGAAGAGGTATAATTTTGTGTTGAAACATAAATAAAAAAATATAATAAGGTAGTTGATGCATTAAGATGGAGAGTAGCATTATTAACTACTATGGTGAGTGAAGTAGTTAGATTTGAAGTTATCAAAGAATTATATTATACTGATCAATATTTTGGTAAGATAGTTAAATAGTATAAGAATCTATTAGTAGGTGGGACATATATGATTCATTATGACTATCTTTTACAAGAGGGTTATCTCTTCAAAGGGAAATAATTATGCATTTCAGTTGGGTCTCTACGAGACAATATAATAAGAGAACTACATAGAGGTGGTTTGGATGGACATTTTGGTAAGATGAAGACAATTGCTTTGGTGGAATAAAAGTATTTTTATTCAAAGATGAAGAGAGATGTTACCAGGTATGATTCAAGGTGTAAAATATGTCAGGTGGCTAAAAGACATACACAAAGTACTAAACTATACATGTCATTACCAGTTCTAAGAGGACCATGGACATATTTGAGTATGGACTTTGTGTTGGGATTCCTAAATGTAGAGAGGTAATGATTTAATTTTTGTTGTTGTAGATAGATTTTTTAAAATGGTTCATTTCATTACATGTAAGAAAACCAATAACGCCAGTAGGGTTGCAAAATTATATGTAATGTCCCCTTCTTAGGAGTAGTCCTTTATGTTAGCCAACAACCTATTCCAGAGACTTGTAGGCTTGTTGGAAGTGTAAATTAGGGTTTCTTATTTTATGGGAGGTTGCAATGGATTTTTAAAGGATTTCATACAGGAGTTTGGTAGTGTGCTTTGGGGATATTTCTATGTTTTGAGAGAGCTTCAGAATGGTGTAACATGCATTTATATCAGATGAATTTTTTGAACTCGATATTTTTACTAAGTCCTCATTGTAGCAGTGTTATTCTTGGAAACAACTAAAGGTAGCCAAAAAAATTGGTGATTTTAACTTTTTCACCTTGGGATCATTCTAGTTAATTGAATAATTTAATTCATTTAATATTTCAACCCTATCTTGAACCCCCCTTAACCTAGGTGAATGAATTAATGATGTTTTAAAATGTGGGATTTAAAGTCAATGCCTCATTTTAGATATTGTAAATAATTTGAATATTATTTTGTTGCTAAAACTTTGGGGTGAATTAAAGGATGTGCATAATTAATGTTTAATAAAATATTGAAATGATTATATGTTCAACATCCCTTTTTTGGAAGAAGAGGAGGAAGTTGAAGAGGCACTCCAAAGTTCTATTTAAGTAAAGCTTTTCTCTTTCATTTGATCATCCATTTGCTTATCAAAATGAAGTGATATTGAAATTTTTTTAGGCCATTACTTTGAGGAATGCATAACTCCTAACTAATGTCAGTTTCATGTTTGAAAGATAACATCTACCTAATTTTAGATTGAAATCGATTAAACATCTCAAACATATTTTCAAACTCCTTCACCTAGAGGTTTTAGATTGAGATTCAAATTGGTTGTTTAATTGATATTTTTAGATTTTGAGTTCTTGGTTCATTCTTAGTTATATCATTTTTTCACTTATAACTCATTGGGTGAATTTATTATGGTTATGGGTATTACCTCTATGGTTTTTTGTTGCATGGGCACCCTTTTGCTCAAAGTTGCAAATTTTTAGAGGGATTCATTGAATTCATAGAGCTTATCACCCCATTTTAGAGATGGTGTTTTCACTTTGGATACATTGGGAAGTGTGCCCAAATAATTTGAAGATATTGGGCTAAGTTTCTCCATTGGTATAAGTTTTCCCAACTCCTAGAATTTGTTTGCATTTAGTTTCATCTTCATCAGAGGTGTTCAGAGGGAGATATGATCATTTTGGTGAATTTTGTAGTTGTTGGTTTGAATTTTTTATCATTATTATTTTACATCAAACCTAATATTTTCTAGTTGTTCTTCATATTTTCAAGTTGATTATCAAGTATTTGATTATGTATAATGTTTCCTAACTTGTTGATGATCTATTGTTGTGAATATCCCCTGTAATTGTGGAAAAAACTATACCTTGTAATTTAATTGAGTAATACTATGCAATGCTTTATATTTCTACACTTTTATTTTGTATTATTTCACTCTCATTCAATATGTGGTCAACTTATCTACATTTTAGTTTGCTTTCACTCCTATTGAATAAGTGGTCAATTTATATATATTCCAGTTTATCTACTCTCCCATTGAATAATTGGTTGAGTTATCTATATTTTAGTTTGTTTACTCTCCCATTGAATAATGGTTAAGATATTTACATCTTAGTTTTTTTCCACTCCCATGGGACAAGTGGTTGAGTGTCTACTTTAATATTGTAATAATGCTCCCACTAAATAAGTGATAGAGCTTTCATGATCAGTTTTCAGCCTACCTTTACATTTGTATAATCTACTTTCATAATTCTTATCAAGCCTCTAACAATTTTGTAATTTCTTTACCATTTTTATTCTAGCGATCCTATATCACCATATGCTCTCACCTCATCTTCACTAGGATTTGGGTGATAAAAAAGTGAAGGGCTCCTTTCAAGTTGGTTTTACGTTAGAGCTAACCTTAATGGATGTGTTTTTGTTTTCAATATTGCATGTGAAAATTAAAACAAACTAAGGGGGATATTTCATTATTTTTTATGTATATTATGAGATTGCATGGTGTTTCAAAAACTATTACTTCAGATAGGGACATGAAATTTCTAAGTTAGTTTTGGAGGACTTTGTGGAAGAAGATGGGTACTAAGTTATAAGTTAGTAGTGCATATCACCTAAAAATATATGGATAGAAAGAAGTTAGAAATAGGAGCTTGGGAAATTTATTAAGATGCATAGTGGAAGAGAAACCAAAGCAATGAAACTTGGCTTTATCATAAGATGAGTTTGCATATAACAATTCAATGAATAGATCAACAAGAAAGTCATCTTTCCAAATTATTTATGGGAAAAATTTTATTGGTACTTTAGACTTGGTAAAATTACTAATTGCATATAAAATTAGTGATGATATAGAAGCATTTGCAGAGCATATGCAATAGTTACAAGGAGTAAGAAGAAATTTGAAGGAAAGTAATGAGAAATATAAAGTAGAAATAGATGTCATAAAAAGACCCAAGGTACATGAAGAAAGAGATATGATAATGGTTTACTTGAGGAAAGAGAGGTTTCTAAAATGCACATACAATAAGCTAAAGTAAAATAAAATTAGATCATATAGAATTTTGAAGAAAATAAATGACAATGTTTATGAGGTGACTTTACCATAAAATTTTGATATATCTCCAATATTTAATGTTTCATATTTATATGAATTCCATAGATAAGATGGTGAATATGATGAAGATGAAGTAAATTGGGAGTATCAAGTTCCAAAGAAAAATAAATAAAAAATAGTGTATGTTTTGGATATGAAGATAGTGAGCACAAGGCAAGGGAATTATAATAGGTATTTGGTGAAGTGGGAAGGATCATAGTAAGAAGAAAACACTTAGATTATAAAATTGGATCTAAAAAAAAGATTGATAAGTAAAAATGGTAGTAATTGAATTAGGGCAATTTGTAGGAGTTTAGTTGTTTTCAATCAGAGGAGAATGATGTAGAAAAAATATATTAACCTACCAAAGGCCATAAATTTTGACTTGTAACTCTATTTGAGCACTTTCACACACCAAAATGACCATATAAAAAAGTTCAAATCTATCTTAAATTTCTCTATCCACTTAGATTTGATTTTGATATTTTTTAGAGGCCAAACATGATCATGTAAATGTCTAAAATTAACATTTGCTGATTTGTTTGGAATTTTTATATTTTTAGAAATTGTATATTTCTAGAACTGAAAGTCAATTTTAGTTTAGTTTCATTTCATAGGATAATTTTAGTATTTATGTTATTTCAAGAAATTTTTAGAGCTATCATGCTTGCATGAGAAACTTAATATAAATAGCAGCTTCTAAAAATAAATGTTTTTTTAAATTTTAGATTTTCCAAATTTTTGCATGTGAACTCTAAATTCTAGGCTAAAGCTTGTTTAAGCATGGTTTGGGTTTATAATTATTTTAAGAAATCAATATGAATCAATTCTAAGTATCATTTCAAGATCTTAGCCTATTGGTAATTTTTTTATTCTTGATAGTTTTTAGTTTCATTATCTAGTATCAAAACAATTTTGAATCTTGGAGGAGTAAATAATGGTGAGAGGGTGAGGAGGTGTTGTGAATATGAACTAGACTATATAAGATATACATAGGTAAGTTTGATATTTAATATAGGTTATCACCAATCAATAGAGAAGACAAGGTGGTGATAAGGAAGACAAAGGTCATGATGAAGAAGTTTACCAAAAAGAAACACATCAAGAGCAACCACCATCAATGGAAGAGAGAATGGTTTGAGCTTTAGAAGGAAGAAATGAAGGAATCAAGGTTAATGTTTGAGAATATGGAGGTAGTTTAAAACTAGAGGATTTGATAGACTAGAAGAATATCATGGAGAAGATCATGGAGAAGTTCTTCGAGTGGAAGACTATGAGAGAAGACAAGAGGATGAAGTTTGCATGTACAAAATTGAAAGGTCATACAATGATTTGATGGGATTATATATAAAAAGAGAGTTAAAGAAAAGGTAAAGAGAAGATTAATTCATATAAAAATATGGAGAATAAATTGAGGGAAAAATTTATTCTCATGGATTATGCACAAAATTTATACAAAAGATTTAAAAATTTGAGGCATAAAGATCACAATATACAATAGTATACAGATGAATTTTATAAACATCCCATCCAAGTGGAGTATGATAAAAAAAGAGTAGATGGATGAAACATATGTAAATGGTTTAAAATTTTCTAATCAAGATGAATTAAGAATGCATATAATACTTAGCATGGAGGACGCTCATAAATTAGATTTGAAGGTAGGAGAAAAATAAAATAGATAATTTTTTTGAAGGACATCTATTTTTCCAAAAAGAGGCCAATCCCCTCCAATAAATGGCTGAGGTGGGTTTAATACCACTAGAGGTGGCTTTAATTCTAATAAAAGTGAATCATCACGTGGTACAAAAAGGCAAGATGATAGTAGGCAAGGGTTTAAATACCAATAAAGAAGAGAAGGATTTCAGAGAGGATAAGGTAATAGTGGTGATAGTGGATGGTTTCTAAATCAACATAGATCCTATGTTTTATATATATGTGGAGAATAAGGACATAGAGAATTTGAATGTCTACACTATCAAGATCAAGAAAGGGGGCGAGAATATTGCCCAAAAGTAAACCTAGTTGAGGTTAAAACAAAAGAGAAAAATACTAAGGTTACACCAGCTAATATTGGAGAGAATCTCATGATGAGAAAAACCGTGATTAATCGCAGGAAGTATCAAGTGCAGAATAAATAAGGTGGTCATACATGGCTATGATTAAATATTTTTTGACTAAGATGTACTTTGGGTGGAAAGGTCTAAAAAGTTATTATAGATGGTGGTAGTTGTGAAAATATGGTTTTTAAAGAAATGAATGAGAAACTAAATCTACAATGTGAAAAGCATCCTAACCCTTGTCGTATTTCATAGTTTAATAAAGGGAATGAGGTTACATTAAATAAAAGGTACTTAATCAATGTTTATGTAGGAAAAACATATAATTATGAAATATGGTGTGATGTTATTATGATGGATGCATGTCATGTGTTATTGGGGAGACCATGGCAATTTGATAGGAAAGTAGTTCATGATGGAGAAAAGAACACATATAATTTTTAGAAAGGTGGTACACAGGTAGTTTTGTTACCTCTTAAAGAGGAAGAGAAGATAGAAAGCATGCTCCTTACTAAATAATTTATCTAAGATATGAAGGTAGTAAGTTGTCATTATGCACTAGTAACAAAGAATGAAGAAACAAAAATGGTTCCAATACCAATAGAAGAAACAAGAGTGTTCAGAGAATATGTAGATGTTATCCCTGATGATTTAACAATGGTTTACCACTTAAGAGACATATTCAACATCACATTTGTTTGATTCTAGGATCAATTATACCTAATCAATAAGCTTAGAAGATGAGTCCAACAGAACATGAAATATTAAATAAACAAGTTACTAAATTACTAAGGAAGAAAGTGATAAGGGAGAGTTTGAGTTCATGTGAAACATCAACATTTATAACTAAAAATAAAGATGGAGTATGGAGAATATGTGTGGATAGTAGAGTAATTAATAAAAGTAAAATAATGTATTGGTTTCATATACCTCATTTAGATGATATGATGGATGTGCTTGCATGAGCATAATATTTTACCAAGATTGATTTAAGGAAAGGCTATTATCATATTCAAATTTGTGAAGGAGATGAGTGGAAAACTAAATTCAAGGCTAGGGATGTCTTATATGAATGGATGGTTATGCCATTTTGATTCTCTAATATACCTAGGACATTTATGAGGGTGATGAATACATTTCTACAAGAATATATTGGTAAATTTGTGGTTATTTATTTTGATGATATTTTGATATACAGTAAGACTAAATAAGAACACTTATAACATTTGAGAATGGTAATGGATCTGTTAAGAAAGGACAAGTTATATGCAAATTTTAAAAAGTCTAAGTTTATGTAGAATAGTTTGGTATTTTTGGGATTTGTACTTTTTAAAAATGGTGTGAAAATGGATGAAGAAAAGATAAAGGCGATTGTTGAGTGGCATATTTCAAAAAGCATTATAGAGGTAAGAATTTTCCATGGTTTAGCAACTTTTTATAGAAATTTTATTAAAAACTTTAGTAGTATTGTGGCACCAATAACAGATTGAATGAGAGGGAAATAATTTTGATGGACTAGAGAGGCCACTTAAAGCTTTGAATTTTTCAAAAGTAAAATTATAGAAAGATCAATTTTAGCATTAAAATTTTTAACAAAGTGTTTGAGGTTGATTGTGATGCTTCATTTTATGGAATTGGTGATGTTTTGAGTCAAGAATGTAAGCTAATAACATATTTCAAGGAGAAATTGAATGAGGTAAGGACAATGTATTCTACTTATGATGTTGAACTTTATGTAATTATACAATCATTAATACATTATAGGCATTACCTAGTGCTTAAGGATTTTATCCTATTTACAAATCATGAGGCTTTGAAGTATGTGAATACACAAAAGAAGTTGAATAGTAGGCATGCAAAGTGGGTTTCTTCTTGCATGGGTATACTTTTTTGTTGAAACATAAATAAGAAAAATAGAGTCACGTAGATGATGAATTGAGTAGGAGGATAACATTATTAACTACTATGGTGAGTGAAGTAGTTGGATTTGAAGTTATCAAATAATTATATGATACCAATCCATATTTTGGCAAGATAGTTGAATAGTACAAGAATCTATTTTTAGGTGGGAAAATTACTATTCATGATGACTATCTTAAACAAGAAGGTTATCTCTTCAAACGGAAATAATTATGCATTCCAGTTGGGTCCCTATGAGATAATATAATAAGAGAATTACATAGTGGTGGTTTAGCTAGGTATTTTGGTAAGATAAAGATAATAGCTTTCGTGGAGGAAAAGTATTTTTAGCCAAAGATGAAGAGAGATGTGACAAGGTATGTTTTACGATGTAGAATATGCCAGGTGGCTAAAATACATGAAAAAAACACTAGATTATACATGCCATTACGGGTTCTAAAAGGACCATGGACATATTTGAGTATAGACTTTGTGTTGGGATTGTCAAACACACAGAGAGGTAATGGTTTAATTTTTATTATTGTATAATTTTTTATGAAATAGTTCATTTCATTACATGTAAGAAAACTAATGATGCCAGTAGGGTTATAGAATTATTTTTTATGGATATTGTGAGATTACATGGTGTTTTATAAACTATTACTTTAGATAAGGACATAAAATTTCTAAGTCATTTTTGGAGGACTTTGTCGAATAAGATGCATACTAAGCTACAATTCAGTAGTGCATATTACCCATAAATAGATGGACAAATATAAGCTATAAATAAAATCATGAGAAATTTATTGAAATGCATAGTGGTAGAGAAGCCAAAGCAATGGGACTTGGATTTACCACAAGTTGAGTTTGCACATAATAGTTCAAAGAGTAGATCAATGAGAAAGTCACATTTTCAAATTGTTTATGACATAAATCCTATGGGTTTTTAATACTTGGTATAGTTGCCAATAGTAGATTGAATTAGTGATGATGTAAAAGTGTTTGTAGAGCATATGTAATAGTTGTAAGGAGTAAGAAGAAAGTTACAAGAAAATAATGAGAAATATAAAGAAACAACAAATGTCAGAAGAAGATCCAAGGTATTTTAATATGGAAAGTTTGTAATGGTTTACTTGAGGAAAGAGTGGTTTCTAAAAGGCACATATAATAATATAAAGTTTAAGAAAATTGGACCATGCATAATTGTGAAGAAAATCAATGACAATGCTTATGAGGTGAGTTTACCACAAAACTTTGATATATCTCAAGAATTTAATGTTTTATATTTATATGAATTCCATGGAGAATATGGTGAAGATAATGAATATGAATAAGTAAATTGGGATCAATAGGTTTCAAGGAAGAAGAAAGAAAAAATAGTGTAGATTTTGGATATGAAGATAGTGAGCACAAGGCAAGGGAATTATAATAGGTATTTGGTGAAATGGGAAGGATTGTAACAAGAAGACAAATATTGGATTATAGAATGGGAGTTGAAAAATATTGACAAGAAAAAATCACAGTGGTACAATCAGGGCAACTTGTAGGAACTGAGTTGTTTTCAACCAGAGGAGAATGATGCAAAAAAAATAGGCCAACTTTCTAGAGGACATAACTTTTGATCTGTAACTTTGTTTAAGATCTTCCACACACCAAAATAACCATGGAAAAAAATTTAAATTTTTCTTAAGCCAATCTATCCACTTAGACTTTATTTCAATATTTTATAGAGGCCAAATGTGATCATCTGAGGGCCCAAAATTAACGTTTAATGATTTTTTCAAAAAATTTCTATTTTTAGAACCAAAAGTCAAATTCAAATTAATTTTATTTCATAGGATAATTTCATTATTTATTTTATTTTGGGATTTTCTTAAATATGTGAACACTTATATGAGAAACTTACCATAAATAACGATTGTTAAAAATAGACATTTTTTTAGATTTTAGATTTTTTAAATTTTTGCATGTCAACTCTAAATTTTGAGTTGAGGCTTATTTAAACATGGTTTGGGTTTTTAATTATTTCAATCAATCAACATGAATCAATTCTAAGTATTGTTTTAAGATCTTAGCCTATTGATAATTTTCTTGTTGTTGATAGTTTTTGATATCATTATTATGGGGTTATGGATGTTAGTATGATAAGCCCATAATACAGGAAAAGGATGATAGTGTGAGTCATGGACAGATTCATTGACAATATTTTTTAGGATTTTAAAAATGGTTTATTGGATACCTTAACTTGGATGTTGACCTGGGGATAATAAGGATTGGACCAACTATGTTTGATATAGAATTGGTAACAAATGGATATTGCATCCTTTTTTTGTGAAGTATTTAGCATTATTAGAAAAGATAGCAGAGGGGATGCCATAATGAAAAATGATATGATTGAGAATGAACATTGAGATTTGATCCCTAGTTATATAATTGAGAAGAATGGCCTTGAACCATTTTGTAAAATATTCATAATATAAATTAGGATGTGTTTAAGATAATCATATTAGGTGGGTATTATTTTTCCTATAATATAGAGTCCCCATGTTGAGATTGGCCAATGATTTATGATTGGCTTCAATGATTTTGATAGAGCATGAAGGAAATCACCATGATTTTGGAAAATGACACATTTATTGACATATGCGAATGTAGTAATTTTCATTATTGGCTAGTAATACCAAGTGCAAAGGAGTTTCTTATCAAGGAACATTCAACTAAAATGGGTCATATAGATCTCATTATGAATGTTTTTGATATCCAAATGAATTTTTCTTAGATTTAAACAATGAAAAAATATCCCATCATAGACTTTACCATAAAGCATGACACCAACTAGGGTATATTGGGAATATTTACAAATGAAATATTTTTGTTGGGTTCATGATAAGTCATTTGGAAGGGTATGATTGCAAAGGAAGGATAAAATAGGACCATTAATTTCATATACCATTTCAAAGTCAACACAATCATGTACTAGTACAATGAGCTATTCAATTATAAATTGATATTATCAGACATGGGCATTTGTAAAATTGACCCAATAGTGGCCATGGAATTTGTTGATCTATTACTAACATAGACTACTACTCAAACTAAATATACTAAAAGTATTATTTTAGGCTTAATACTTTTTTTAAAGGTTGAGGCATAATAGTGTGTCCTACTTTTTGGTATAAAAGGGACAATAAAAATGAAAATGTGCACATTTCTCAATTTGTATAGACAATAGTGATTAAACTATACAAAATGTGAAAATAGTGTAAACTAATAAAATGTTGTATTTAAAGTGTATCTTAAATTAATATTTTATAAAAAAACAAAAATTATATTTTTGAATGCCTAAATATAAAATGTGTATGATTCATGTATATAAATTTGTATTGAGCACTCATTTTCTTCTCCTCATAATGTTTTTAAAACATTATAATTTTTCAAGATTTCTTAAAAAGATGTCATAGAAACATGGGCGTAGTTGAAGATTATTTTTTTATAATTATTCAATAAATTATTATATAAATAAATAAATCTCCAAAATCATAATCTTAACATTATATCTCATTTATATTAATATATAAAGATATTCTATATTTTTATCATTGATATGTGAATTAAATTTTATATTAATAATCTTAATATAATAAATTATTCATTCTACTAAGATAAATTTATGTTACATATTTTTCACATAAAATTTTACCAATCAACCTGACATTGAACCAATCATGAGGCATAGGGATTAATATGAGAATGAGCATTAGGGAGTCCATATTCCTATAGTTAGACCTATCAAGTTTGATGAAATGGAAGGTTATCCCATTGAATTCCAATATGAAGCAAGGAACCACCTTCCTAGCTTTAAATGGAATAATGTAGTGAATGGTGATCAACAATCAAGGGATTTTCAAATTATTATTGAGGATTATGAGGTTGAGCATGAGGATGTGTCCATTAAGGTATTTGTGCACATGATGGAAGAAGAATCTAATGAGTGGTTCAATTCATTTCTTCATGGATGCATTGATTCATGGGAAGAAATGAAGAATTTTTTTAAGATTCAATACAATGATAAGATTGATCCTAGATTTCTTTTGAATGAGTTTCAAAATATCAATAAGAAACCCAATGAGTACATGTAGGAATTCAAGACATGGTTCAATAAGACCATGATGCAACTACCAAAGAACATTCAAACTAGTGATATAGCATGATTGATTAAATATTATGATGCCTTTGGCAAGAAGACTGCATACTACCTAAGGGATAATACTCCCATGAACATGTAGTTAGAACTCAATATGGCCATCCAAATTGAAAATAATATTAAGGACATGGGAAATCCCATGAGCAAGTGGGCTGATGTGAAGTTGGTTAATCCTCAAAAAATGTAGTCCACTAATAATTCCAACCTTGAGGAGACTATAAAGACTTTGGAATCCATTATTAAAAAAATGTCATAAAATTTGGCTAGAGATGAGAAGGGGATACCTCATGAGTCAACAAGTTAGGAGAGAGATCCAAATCTGAATTAAGCATAAAGATGGTCTACATTCCATAATTGAGATAATGATAGAGGGAAGATGCTAGCATGTGATGAAAAAATTGATAGAAATCGTAATAAAGGGGATGGAAAATAAGTTCTTGATATGATAAATGCCAAAGCAAATGTAGTAAATTGTGAGTTAAACATTGATTGGTGTGATAAGTGTTTCCTTCTACACCTTCGATGTGATACTATTAAACTAATTGATGAAGATGTAGATGATCCTAAATTTACATTTGATGATGATGAGAGTTTGATGTTCAATTGTATAGTCTCCTAATGTAAGTTGTATGCCTCAATGGAATTGATGAGTACTAATATTGTTGATTAGTTTTGGAGTGCAATATGAAAGGTTTGTGTCCCAAATCTCAAATTTGCTTGTAATGTTCATATGATACAAGCATATGAATTATCTAATAATTATTTCAAATTCTTATGATCTATAATGATTAAAAAATATGATGGTGGATTTATTTTTCAGTTGAGGATAGGAAATTGCCAATTGATGTAGTAGTTGTCCAAGTGAAAGAATAAAACATGAGAAGCAGGAAATAAGGAGCTGCTCCTCAAGACACTACCTTTGCACATCCAAGGTTAGGGGATGGAAATAAGGAATTAAAAAAGACTAAATTAGTCTCTAATGCTTTAAAATCAATACCCATTTCCCAATTTGTCAAACTAGTAGGTGCTCCAACGAAGAATAAAGTACCCATAATGTTTAGTATTCCTAAGGGTCTGATTGATGTTAGAAATAACCCACCGTTGAAAACAGTTGTAAAAATGCTAATTCATCCTATCTTATTCCACTTCATACTTTTATTTATTATAATCTAGTTGAATGTGTTGTCACCCTTCAACCTAATAACCATCTTCCTCATCATATCATATGTGATATGTCACAAGTGTTGAGGAAACTAAAAATAACCATGCCACTTTTTGAGTTATTATGAATACCTAAACTCATGAAGAGGGAATTTAAAATCTTGGAATTTGGTGAAAGATCAGCTAAAAATGAAATGAATTCACCCCCAATACTTGTATTAGATGATGAAGAATTTATCAAACCCACTCTAGAGGTCTATTTGGGAACTGTATTTATAGAATGTTAACTAAAAGTGGATTCATTTTATATAACCCTATTAATCAATGGTCAACTTATTCATAATTATAGGTTTTATTCTATATCCTCTTATAATGTGATTCCCTTAGGTATTTTAAATGAGCTTGAAATAAATATTACATGAGCCTTTAGCAATTGTTATGCCATGGATTCATAATAGGTGCTAGTTGTTGGACAAGTTGAAGGGTTGGTAGTGTAGTTGGTGGTGCATCGAGGTATGTATTTAAATATGGATGTGGTACTTTTGGACTGCTAGCCCAAATGGGTGATGATGTTATCTTGTAAATGGGTTGCTAACATTGGTGAAAGTGTAAAAATGGACTTGTCTTATGCCACCATTCCATTGGGGGGTAAGATGGTCAAACTTCATAGAGAACCAAAGATGCTACATGCAATTAAATATTTGAAATGTTCTCTAAATGAAGTGTTGTACATGGATGTGTAATTAGACAACTTCATTGGGAATATATATGTTGTTTAATAGATAATTATTCTTAATGTTGGATTTGTTAATGAAAATGTTTTACCTTGGAGAATTTCATTTTATGGGGTTACCTTCAATCTTGGAAATGGAGATGGGCTTGTCTTTGATGCCCCAAAAAATGAATGTTTTTAGTTTTCTTTCAATCCATACTTCAATTACACAAATGACATTGATATATATGAGGCACTCTTACTTGGTACTTACCTGATTATAGATGATAAGCAAGTTTGCTTACAATAGTGCAACTATTGAAGAAGTACCAAGATCTTTTCACTTGCTCTTATCCATATTTGAAATCGTACATGGAGGATTTGTTTTGATATTTCATCTCATCACAACCTAGCATAAACACCTTTAGGAAAGAATAGAGATTGGTTCACTTCATTTTGGCTACTAATTTAATGGAAAAATTAAAAAAATTAAGGGAAAATGAGATAGCATGGTTTTTAGTCAATGGTAGGCATCTAAACCACTTCCTAGACTAAGTCTTAATTGTGTATAGTATTATATAGTGTAAAGTTTTTTCCTTTATTATTTGTTTCCTTACTACTTTTGGACTTATTTGTATAGTTCCTTTTATGTTTTTGTTATGTATTTTTTTTTAGATCCTCTAGATCAAATTTTTTTGATATGCCCTTGTTTTGTTGAGCTTCAATGGGTGTTTAGTGAAATTTTTAAGTTTTGACTTTGTGGACCAATAGATTGGCACTTGGTCTTGTGTTCTTGATTTTTATGCACACTCATAGGAGTGTACATCCCCAGGTGAGAGACAATGTTGGTGCTTAGATTTTTACCAAGTTTCTATGTTGTCCTTTGACGAAATAATGCATGGAAATATTGAAACATACTTAGGAGGTAATAGTATTTGAACACATAAAATGATTTGTACATGCAGATTGGTGCCAACAAGAGGGATAAAAGTCTATGTGAACATAAAAAATAATTATCCCAAAAAATTCAAGATCTTTCGACATGGATAGTTAGGGAATGAAACAAGTATTATTCCTTGTGATAAAACATGGGATCACATAAAGTGTTTGCCAAGGTTTTGGGTAGTTAAATGTATTTTTTTTTTAAAATTTGGATCTGGAAATCCCATGGGGATCTTAGGAATTGATTATAATTTGAAATTACAAAGGAGACATAAAAGGCCTATAGGAAATTTTCACATAAAGAGTAGGTACAAAAAACAAATATTAGATTTACAATTTGAAAATTGCATGTCCACCTCTGAAGTCTGTTGCACAAGTGAAAAGTGGGGGTCCATGCCAAGGTATGGAAAAACTTGTAATTTAAAATAAAACTTGACACACTCTCCAAAGTGTAAATTTTATTGAGGGTTATGGATCCTAAAAAATTAAAGCAAATGATAGAATGGCAAAAATGGGAGTTTGAAATAAAATTAGCAATTAGACAAATTACAATTTATAGTATGTTATTCCATCTTTAAATCCCACAACATAAAGGCATAGAGAATAGGTGGGAAAATAAAAAAGGAATAAGTACAAAATTATAGTTAGTAGAACATGTAGTCATGCCCTCAATGAGTCAAGTGGATATATGATGGTAGGAAGTCAGGTTCATTAGATAGTTCAATGTTAATGCCAATGTCATTTGGTACCATCATTGAAAGTAATACGAATCCTGACATTCTCATGAAGGATATCCCTATAGGTATGTCCCAATATGAGTTTGCTAACATTGGGCATATTAATTCATCTTTTGACTCTGCTTCATCAACTAGTGATTTCTATGGGAGATCAATAAATGAATTTAAGAAATATGAACTTGGAACTTTTGTCATTATAGAGGCTCCTGCTATTAGTCACTATACCATGTCCCCTATTTATTATTCCCATTCTCAAGCACTTGAAAAATCTACTGATGTTAGGTCACAAAAAAAATTCTTGTACATAGATAAAGATAGTACCCCTCATTGAAAATCAAAACTAGAAGGCTTCATGATATACTAACTGTAAGCTCTTCTACTCATGCTCTCCTTGATAAACATCCCCATAATGAATTCATCACTTATAGTGTTGTGTTTCAAAATCCGTTGTGTTGGAGAACTAAAAAATAAAGGTCAACCTATATCAAAATTAGAAATGACAAAACTAGGATTGACCTTGAGTGAGACATTGTTCATGTCCAAGATACTAAAGGTTCTAAAAAAATGTTTCAAATTCAAATTTTGAACCTTTTATAATTGCTCAACCTCCATTATGCCATCCTCTACTATTTTTTATAGGCCTTATATAAGAGATATACATGGAAGTGGTTTCTTAAGTGCATATAAAAGAGCAGGGTATATATCAAGAATATTTGGTTGATGTAGTTTCCAATGGAGGAAAAATAAAGCAAGTGATACTTTTATTAATTTAGTGGGTTCCAATATTGATTCTCCAATCCTTTCAATTTTTGTGCCTATGATTAGTGTAATTCCAAATCGCCCAAGATTTATACAATCTCCAAGGTATCTCACTTATATACACAATTTTGTAGAATCATCAATTGAAAATGTTGACTAGGTTTAGGAATAGTAACATTGCTCTAGTTGTTCAATTTTTTACACTAGTGTTTGAGAAAAGATGCTAGAGATAACTATTATTTTTGAAGACCATGTTGAAGACGCTTACAAGGAAAATATAGAATAAAGACATAGTCATGATTATATTGTTATCATTTCAATGATGAATGCTTTTACGAAAGAAGGTAGGTTTAAAGAAGTTGTAGAACTATATAGAAACAAATGTGAATATACTTAGTATAGTTGTTGATCTATATGAATCTATAAGGAATATTATACAAGCTAATGAGATTATACATTTTATGATATCACTAAAATCAAAGGAATGTTGTAAAGATATGTGAGAATAAAATCTTCTAAGACTGCACTTGGTAGCTTGGTATTCTCATTTGAACTATGAGATTAATAGCTACAAAGATAGATTTTTGAGTTGAGGCATCAAATAGAAGAATGCTTAGCTTCTTGAAAATATCTTCTATAGGGTACTTTTCTAGATTAGGTTGTAGGAATGTAATTAGGGTAAAAAAACAAAATTCCAGTGTAAAAAATTGTAGATGAGGGTCAAAAGTACCTAAGAAATCTTAGTGGGATAAATAATTTGAAAAATATAAGTGTCCAAAATGCAGTTGTAAATTGTGATCAACTCTCCCAATCCTACCAATCAGAGCTTTGAGAAAAACCAACTCAAAAGGAGCTTCTTGGAGATCTTGGGAAGAAATAATTTTTTTCTATTTTTCACTTGTGAAAATTTTATATTATAGTTGGGTATCCCAAACCCCTATTCAGTGTTGGTTAACATGGGGTCCTAATGCAAATGGGAAGTTTCAAGATCATTTACAATTTTACAAATTTACAAATTGAAAATTACACTTGGAGTTCCCATTTGCCTAAGGAATCCTTTCATGTAAATGAGAAATCGAAGTGCAATTTCTAATTTTACAATTTTGAAAATTATAAATTGTAGCTAGAGTTCCCATTTCGCTAAAGTAAGCCTTTCAGGAAAATGGAAACTCCAAGTGCAAATTATAATTTTGTGGTTTTGGAAATTATAAAGTGTAGTTAGAGTTCCCATTTCCCTAAAGGAAGCCTTTTAAGGAAATGGGAACTCCAACTATAATTTGAAATTTGAAAATATGCAAATTGAAAATTATAGCTAGAGTTCACATTTCCCTAAGGGAACATTCCAGGGGAAAAGAAACCATGAATTGCAATTTTACAATTTGCAATTCTATGATTTATAAAGGGAACTTTCTAGGGAGACTACAAACATGAATTTTAATTCTACAATTTGTAATTTGTAAAACTATTGTTGAGTTCCAGATTTAGCTAATACAAAGGAATTGCAAAATTACAAATGGGATATAGATTTCCCCAAAACAAAAAAGATTGTGAATTTGTAAAAGTGACCAGAATATCCCCAAAAATGACAAAATGTGAAAACAAATGCATTTATGGATTAAAAATGTGGATTTAACCCTAAAAAGAAAATTTGGAAAAAGAAAATGTGTAAAATGCAAATTATGAAAATCTTACTTGGAGCCAAAAAGCAAAAATGTAAAATAACCTGAGTTTTGAATTATAATTTGCTTTACTTTTTCAAACACTCCATGGGAGAAATATTGCATGTCCACAAATTCAAGTTGAGCCATTCCAAATGTGATTTTCCAAATGACCATGCATTTAGGATGCTAAAAAACCATCATTGTAAGAGTAGGGTTGTTATTTGGCATGAATATGAAGAAGGGAAACTATCAAGGAGATTATAAATTTGTAATGAGTGGTCAAATCCATCTCCATGTAGTTGCATAAGAAAATAAAGAGTTTGTTTGGCCTTCAAGGTAAATATTCTCCTTCCAGATCTTGTGAATTACATCTTTAGCCAAGAAATCAAAGGGTTTATTTCAAATATTCATAATGGCTTGTAGAGGTAGTTAGAGTAATAATGTTTATTGAAAAATAATGAAGATTTTAGGTGTGACAAAGTAATGTTTTCCATCTGAGAGCATCTTGGCAGAACTTGGATGGTTGTTTTGTATTTTTTCAATATTGTAAATTGTAACCCACATTATAAAATTTGAAAAGTGGTGAAAAATGTATAATTATAAGCCTTGTCTTCTATTCTAAGGTTGTTGTTGGTCTTTTCTTTTCTATCCAATTATAGGCACTTTCGCATTTTGGGATCATTATTGTGTGTATTTTGTCTCTCTTGCTAAGGTGGTTATAGCTATAAAAAAATTATCAAGCTCTGAGGGAATTTGTAATATGTCTCCCATGTCCAGCAAAGAGTAAATCCACCATATTTATCCCAATGGAATCATTTTAAAACATTGATGTATGTAAGGTTTATTTTCAAAGTTAATAAAAATGCTTGTGTTTCATACTATTTCATATTGATGAAGTGAAATAATATGTTTTACAAATGTTATTAATTGGATATTTAGTTAAATATTCATTATGAGTTACCATTTTGAACATAGATCTAGATTATAAACCCTTTATGTAGTTTAGATTAAAAATATGTTGTTGATGGATTTTTTAGGGTGCCCTAAGTTTATGACTTCAATAGGAAATGGTATATTAGATTCTTGTTTCAGTGTATGTTATAGTATTTCAAGGATCATTTATGTATTTGCATTTCATTGACACAAAAAAATAAAAATCACTCTTGGTAGTCCCCATTAGTCTATATTTGAGTTTTTCTACATCTTTGCTAAATTGAAGTCATGAATGTTGAAATAATCCATGTTGGTTGAAAACCACCAGCACACCACCCTTTTTTATAACTATCTATCCTACCCTCTTTTTCCCTATAAATAGTACACCCTATAAAATATTTCAAGTGTTATTTTTCTTGTAGATGGATAAAATCTTTCCTATATAACATGTGTTTACATATTGTGCTTTAAAGACCAACATTATATTCTTTTTATTCAACCCCTTATCGAAAATTTCATTTGAACTAAAATTTTCAAGTATATACCAATCATTATTTAATGGATTCTATGTGACCTAGAGCATCTATTCATCCTGTGTGACAATCCTTCCCAAGTGGAGTGAAAAAGTTTGGCTGTACCCTAGTCACATTTGTGTTTTCTTATGCCAAAAATCCCTATAGTGGTTGAATTACAAAATCACTCCATATGAGCAAGCTATTGCTTCGATTATCTTACCTTGGTTCAGGTAGAGCTAGAAGTAGCAGGGGGATATCCGTACCTCTTTTGGTGCCTTTGAATCATTTTCTACATTTATTCTATTCTTGATGCCAAAATCTTCCCTAGATACAATGCCATACTAATGGGGTTTTCAACTTTGATTTCCATTTTTATCTAAGGGTGCAAGGTCAAGATAAATATATGTACAACTGGGAACCAACATCACTCTTGAGTCAACATCTTAATGCGATACAATGGTCATATCTAACATTGTATTTATTTTACCAATTTATTAACCACATTAATATATTCATAACCACATCAGTATATATCTCAAGAATATAATCAATCATGGCTACTTCCTATCATACTGTATTATTCACACAAGGTATTAGTCACTATAATATCTATTAGGCCACCTTTAAATATTATATTCAACTTATAATCTAAATGATCACCAAAATTTTATCGCATATATGGTTACCAAGATAAATTAGCCATCATATAATTTAAAATCCTACAAAATCAATGTAAATGGTTTATGGGTCCATGGACTACATCCCATAGAGTTATATTTTGAGAATGAAACTCTAAATGAGGTGAGATATAATTAGTTAAAAGTGTGTAGTTAATAATTTTTTTTCACATATTTAGTTATTAACATTAGCTTTCTAATATACATGATATAAAAAATTAGTTTTTTTAAAAGTATATATTAATTAAACAACCTTCATGGAAAATTACATATTAATTAACATCTAAAATTATTTATTTAATTACAATGTGAAAAAAATATAACCATTTTAAAATCTTGACAGATGATTTATGATAATTAATACTAAGAGATCACGTTGGCATTGTTAGCAGTGGGGTGGTTGAGATTATGTATTGAATATGCCATATTATCCCCTAAAATAGCGTAACCTACCATGAAAATTGATTTTATTTCAACTACATCAATGGGTAGTTTGACATGGTTTCCATCACTAAATAATATGTTGGTTTTGGAAATAAGAGTATGAATTGTGTCTCTTCCTCCATTGTGTATCTCAAAACTCTAAAGATCTAATTTTATTACATGATAGTGAAAGTTTATGAAAATAATAGGGGAGATTTATTTTCATTAATTCTTAGAATCCATTCTAGTCTCAAACCTATATATTAGGAATATTTATCTATGGGAATTATTTAATAGCCTAGCTATGATTTGAAGTGTAATAAAAAAGGATGGAGTTGGTGAAATTGGAGAAATTATCTTGTGTTCATCCATTGAAATGGATTCACAAGTTAATTTAGTTTGAATTATGAAGGATGATAAATCATATGATTGGGATTTGAAATGGGGTCTATGTGATTATTTATTATCCATCACTAGAGCTATGATCAGTCTCTCATGACCTTACCTCTGTAGATGAGAATACATCAACGTAATAAGATTATACTACTCTATGTAGGGAAATCCAAGATGTTAATAATAATTTCAAACCCTTGGATGTAAATTACACACACACATACACACACACACACACACACACACACACACACACACACACACACACACACACACACACACACACACACACACACACACACACACACACACACACACACACACACACACACACACACACACACACACACACACACACACACACAGACAGACAGACACACACACACACAGACACACACACACACACAAAATATATAAATGATTTGTATATGGTTAATTGGGATAGACTCTTGTCATCTCGATCTTGTTTCCATTCATTGTGAAAAATAAAAATTCATGTACAACTCCCCTAATAAGAATTTAAACCCATAACCTATATATTTTATTGGTATCAACATGAATTATCACTGGTAGGTTTTCGGAGGAAATAAAAAATAATGGCCATTTTTTCTCCTCCATCTATAGGTATCTTAGGAAATTCCCAACTCCTATTGGGTTAGGCCACAAGGTTGTGACTAATTTATGATCATGCAAATTGACACATGTTGGCTAATATGATATATAGACAATTGTTATTTATACTATGGTGTCTAAATATAGGCAACCATCTTTTGTTTTTTGACCTCCTTCTAGGAAATTTATTTTTGAGGCATTATTGGATGGTTAAATTTAAATTTCTTCCTTTAGGTATACTTATTAAATGATATTTTATTATTGTATTGGATATTTATATAAATTTCCTCCTCTTAGGTGGTTTTATAATATTGTTCTTATAAGTAAATATATTAACATTTAGAGTTAAAGAGTTTAGTAATACATATAAAATTACATGTCATGTATGTCCCTCTTCTTGGATTGCACTAGAAAAAAATCTAATCTAGATCCATGTACAACATATAAAACAATTAAAAAATAAAATAAGTGTAAAACATGGAGCATGATGGGCATTTTGCAAGAATATGGAATTTTATGATTTAATTATGATGTAATGCTTTAAATTTGTTCCATATTTACACAACTTACTTATGGGTGAAAGAAATTAAAATGTTTAGAAGAACTCTGGATGTATTGTCTCATGCTAGGAATTGTACTCATGTTATACTAGATGTGGAGGGCACTACCATAGTTAAAAATCTATTAATGGGGTATAAATTGATCCATTCATATATCTATATTGAATTGTATTTGTGATAAATAAGATTATTATTTCTTTTAATAAAACTCAAATGCTTTTATGTTATTTAAATTAGACTTATGAACTATGAATGTTATTATTATAGATATAAATTTTAATGTTATTATTTGATTTAGAGGTGACATTATGTTTTGGTAATGTAAAGGAAACACCCCTCTATTATAAGAGATAGGGGTTCAAATCACCCTTGGGAATTTTAATAGATTATTCCTTCTAACCCCTCAAGTATTACATATGATAATTTTATATTTTAATTTGTAATGACATTATAATGTAATGTAAAGAAACAAAAACTTAATTTTTCCATGTTTAGAGAGTTAAGTTCTTATATTTTAATGTAAATTCAAAACAAGGATTTTTAGAAACTATTTCACACACCATATCAATAAACTTAAAAAAGAAAAAAAAAAAGAAAAGAAACTTTCTTCAATACCCACATAAAATTCAAACATACCATCATGGTAAATGATTATGGTGTATATGCATATAAAAGACACAATATGACTATTCCAATCTAGAATAACTACTCTTTATTATTGGCCTCCCATTTTATACATATATCAATATGATAGGTTTGTCGTATTACCTAGACTACACTTCACTTTCAACCATCTAGTAAATTTTTATTTATATAACATATTATCCATATGAAACATAACATAAATCCATATAAAAATATTATTATTTTAGTAACTTGACATGAATAAATATTTTATTACACAAAACTACACAACATACCTAATCTAGATTTCTACATTATTTAGATCAAGCATAGTGTGTCTACCATCATCTACCTAAGTAAGACTAGTGAATAAATCATCTTCATTACTTGATTCAAATTGTGTTTAGACTATTAAATTGAATTAATTTTACCATCCCAAATGTATGTTTTTAATACCAAATCAATAAAAACATATTTAAATCACAAACCTATAAAAATAGGCAATTTCATCTAATAATATTTACCTTCTTTTCATATTTTATAGATTGCTTCTAAACCCAAAAACCATCTTCCAAGCTTCCTTTTAAATTAATTGGTTGGATCTTGAAAATATCTAGATCTAGAGTGTGTATCCCTAGATCCATAATGGAGATCCCTAGAACCACATTAGTGATCTCAAGAGTCAACATTTGTATATCTAGAGATAGATTAGTGATTTCTAAAACCAAACTGGTGATATCTAAATCTACCCTGTATGTCTCTTTAGCCATCATATGAGACACTAGAGCTAGTGTTGTTGCATATATGACTCCTAATATTTTTCTTAAATTCAAAAAACTATATTTTGATAAAGCCATATTAAATATTCTAGTGATCTACTGCTCTAGCTTGCAAAATTCAAACTCTATCACACATTTTTTAACTAATTCTCTAATAAAATGTTGACTGTAATAATTATTATTATGACACAAAAAATAAGATTCTTTGACAATACAATGGAGGATATATTTTCACAAAGTATAACTAAATCTATTTATTTCTCTGGATGAAAATTTTATAGGATTCTTTTGATCCAGATGGCCTAACATGATACTAAATTCATTGTAATATACTAAACTTTAATCATGGAAATTGGAATTATGGGTTATTTCTTTGAAGCCCATAAAATATATAATAACCCAATCTGGAACACATATCCTAATGTTATTTTTCTATCACTGAAACTACCAGTGAAATGACTATTTGTGTACCCTACTAACTAAATTTCATCTGATACTACACATAAAACTCCATATCTTTTTGTTCCATTAGCATACCTCAAGATCCTTTTGTATACTTACCACGTGCATCTCCCTTAGTGTCTCTATGAATATATAAATGAGGATGAATACATACATGATATTTGTTATAGTTTTATTCAAATACATAATACTTCTCACTAAACTCCTATACCATGTGGGATCCATATTGCTACTACAATCTTCCTTATGTAGTTTCAAAGTTGTTTCCACTAGTTTAGATAATGGTTTATTTTATATCATCTTAAATATCTTTTGAATACCTGGATTGGAATATAAAGACACCAAAATCAATTTTTTTAAATTATATGCGAAGAAAATACTTCAACATGCCTAAATCAATTATTTATTAATCTCTTCCATGGACTGATTTATAGTTTTAGTAAATATTGAGTTGTCCACATATAAGAAAAAATATAATACATCATTATTTAAATTGATGTAGAGAGTAGGCTAAATACAATTTTTAATAAATCTATTACTCATCAAATAATAGTCTCTTCAGTTGTACCATGCCCTTGGTGCTTTCTTGAGTGCATAGAATGTTTTTGTTCAGCCTCTATAGCTTTTTGCCATGCCCAATGATATCATATATAGATGGTTATCTCACATTAACATTTTTTTATAACACTCTACTCAATAATGTTGACTTCACATTCATTTGATATATGTTCCACTGATGTTGTGTAGTTATTGTAATGATCATTCTCATCATTTCCAACCTTGATATAGAAGTGAATGTATCATTATAATCACATCTAGGCCATTGATTGTATCCTTTCATAACTAGCCTTCACTTGTGTCTCTCTATCATGGATTCAACTATGGTTTTGGTTTTATAAACCCACTTCACACCTAGAACCTCTTTTCCTAACTGAATATCTACTTGCTACCATGTTTGATTTTCTTGAATGAAAGACATTCATTCATACATTCCTTCACACCACTTAATATCCTTAATTACATCATCAAAATAGATAGGATAAAATACTAAAAGGAGATCAAAATCCATAATTTCATCCTCATTTTATTCATACCTTTCTTGTAGATATATGTCTTGCAAGCTCCTTGTTTTATCTAAATGTTGACTTGAGGTAGAGGATGATGATGTTCACTCATGAGCTACTCTATAACCTCAATGTTAGTTATTTTAACTAGATGAATCAACCCTTTTTGAAATAGGGCTCTGACTCAATGTACAAGTAGATGTAACACTTGATAGTTTAGTTTAAATAAAGGCTTGACTAGTCTTTGTTTACAATTATTTCTAATCTTATTTATGTTTAGATGATGCATCCTCTATAAAACTAACATATTGACTAATTATTATCACAATTATGATTGAATTATATAGGTGATGATATTTTTATTGGTCACTATAACCAATGAAAATATGTTTCTCTCCTTTTTCATCCTAGTTTTATCTTCTTTGCTTGGGCATATGTTCCTATGCCACACATCTAAACACTATAAGGTGTTCAACACTTAGCTTCCAAATACTCAATGATTATTGAGGGATCATATCCATAAAAATCTTAGTGGGTCATATATTGATAAAATATACTATTTTTTCTCTTGACTCAACCCAAACCTCATTGGATAAACCTTTGGCCTTTATCATGCTCCTTGCCATCTTTTGAATGGTCTATTTTTTCCTCTTAGCTACACAATTTTGATCAAGTGTATACCTCACTGTATATTTATTCTTAATTCCAATATCTTATTAAATTTTTTTAAAATTATTTGATATGTATTCTCCTACTCTATCATTTCTCAATATATTTATGTAATGGCTACTCAGATTCTATACCATGGCCTTGAACTACTTGAATGTTTCAAATGCTTTTGATCTATTGTTAATAAAATATACCCATATAATTTTACTAAAGTATTATGTGAATGTCATGAAATAAACCTTCTTAGATAATGAGTGGGTATTCCTAGGATCACATAGATCTAGATGTACTAGGTAAAGCAAACCTCTTACATTCCAATTCTTATCCATAAGAAAGACACCTTTTTTTCGTTGTTTTATTAGGGTCAACCCTCTCACCATTTATTTCTTATGAATAAGTTTTAACCCACCCAAAATCAAATGACCATACCTTATATGAAAAATGGTAGACTCATCCACTACCACTATTTTAAATGGTGTGTCTAACTTACTTTGCATCTTTAATGAAAACATTATGTAGCTTGTAATGTTCACTTTTGTAATCTAGTTATTTCAGCCACTTATATATATATATATATATTGCACTCTTTATATTCAAATATCACCCTATATCCCTTTTGGACACACTACCTAATGTTGATTAGTTTGTGATTTAATATGCATACATACTAAACATCTTGATTTGACGTCTTCACACCATGTTTGGTGTAGATTAAAATGTTGCCTTTGCCTATGATGGGGACCTTCTAATTGTTTCCCATTTTCACTTCTGATTTTATTGACTCGTCTATGTAATTGAACATATGTTTGTTCCTAATCATATGATTGTTATATATGCCATACAAATACCATATATATCTACTAATTTTCTCACATTAATGCATATTCTGAACACGTTTCCCTCTTTCTCACTCATATTAGGTTTAATCTCTTATGCCTTGGAGTAATTTAAGGTTTATTTACTCAAATCATAATCTTTATTTATACACCCACTACCATAGTGTCCATACTTATTGTAAAAATAACATTATACATTAGACTCATCATACCTTTGTTTAAAACCACCTCTTAAAGTATTGGTTCTCCTTCCTCTTCTTATTTTATGTGATTATTGATGATTATGTATTATATATTTTTTGTTTCTTCATGTTATTCCTTGACCTCTACTATTTACTCCTATGTCCCTATCTCTTACATTTACATTTGTCTTGAAGAATTGTTCATGGGAAGAGGTGGTTGACCTATTTAACCTTTGTTCATGGGTTTCCAATGAATCCATAAGCTCATAAATTGTAATTTATCTCAAGTCTTTGAACTCTTAAATTAAAATCTATATAGAATAAAATTTGATTGAAAATATCCTCCACAAATTATATATGATTATATGATCTTCAAGAGAGTCTCGATTTGTATTGATTTGATTTACTATGCTCATTGTACTCATAAAAAAGTCATTGATCAATTCATTTTATTTAATATATACTCTCTCAAAGTCCATTCTCAATAGATGCGACCTAAAAAGATTCACCTTCTCACTACCTTGAAAGGAACTTTGTAAAATGTCCCAAGGTTCCTTGGAATGGGTAGCTACTAATATCCTTTGAAAGATTGAATCAACCAATGGCATCTAATATAGCCCTTGGCATATTTATTTATATTCTCCTTCAAAAAATTTAATTATAATTGAGTGAGGGAATTAAATGCTTTTATGTATGAAACCCAATATAACCACATTCAAATAAATCCCATAGCTCTTATGAGGAAATTTTTTCTTCATTTTGATGCACCATAACCATAGTTATTTATTTTAAACATTGGAGGTTGTTTCCATGAATTACCACTACTATAATCCATCTTCAACAATCCTAAAATAATAAGGATTAGATTCTAGCTAATGGAAGAAAGAGGTTGTGGAAGAATAAACATCTCAAAACTACTGTAAAGGTTGGTTCTTGAAAAATATCAAAGCTAGTAGATATGAAAACACAAACTTAAGATAACAAGATAAAAATCCAAAATAGGGGAGACATAGTTTAAATATAAAAAATTTACATGCATACATTATATTGATATAAAAACTAATAAATAATTATTACAAGATAGATTAAATATAGCTATAACTATTATAAAAATATCTTACAAATAACTTCAAAACATATATTTTTGATTACACATTCCCTTTACCTACTACTTATTTTTTTGAATTTTTTTTACTCACACAACTTGTTGATGTATAAACACGCTATCTTATATCTTATCCATCCATCATGTCGAATACGATCTTTAACAAACTGCTATCATTTAATACATTACTAATTTTATATCCCTATTTTTTCCTTCTCTATTTTTTATATTGTTTCTATGTATATTTATACACTTACATTTTATTCTAGCCTGACATTATTTTATTTATATTAATATTTGTCTACATGCTATCAAAACTAGTTCTCCACCTAGTATATGCATTTTAACTTATTTCAAAAACTATAAAATTCAAATTTTAAATTAATTAAATTGAAATTATGCTTACAAGAGATCTATAGAGCTATCATGTTGTAGGTGGAAAATGCTAATATTAAATATTTATAATAGACTTTAACATCCTTTTTCCTTCCTTAACCTAATAACACAACAATAGTCTATGAGGTAGATGCAACCCAATGAACAAAACTTTAAAATAATACCATATGATATGACCTACGAACATCAACAACCCCTCAAAAGTAGTTACTAATTAACAATGAAACAAAAAAAATAAGATCTTGTAAATCGATATTCTTTTTTAAATCAAACGGTTATATTATATGGATCAAAGTCTTTTATGTGAGTTCCTTTTTTTTCTAGTGAACAATGGTCTTGTCCACCTTTTCTTGTAGACATGACTATGAAAAGAAGGGTCCATTGTCACAAATATGGATTCAATGACTTGAAAACCTTCACTTGGAATAAAATCATCTTTTCCATTAGATATAATAATAAATATAATAATATTATAACATTATCTAATATTATATATTAATATTATATTTTATTATTAATATAGTATATAGTATATCAACAATTTTATTATATTGGCAAAAAGATAATTATATTATTATTGTAATATATCTCATTTAATTTTAATATAGTAATATAATATTTATAAAATATAATATTAATAGTAATATATTATATTAGGATATCTAATTTATATTTATATCAAATGTATTTAATAAGTATTTAAATATTATATATTATTAGAATAATATATCATTAAACTATATTAATTTGTATACTCGTATATCAATGGGATAACATATATAAAGACCAAAATTATAGTAAACATATAGTCATTTTAAAGTTGATCAGCTTAGTGTATTAGCATAATAGTGTTATCTATTTATTGGGTGCATTGGTGACATATGATCTTGCATTATAATTATTGTTCATAGGGTGTCAATTTGTAAATCAATAAGTCCCTAAATTAAATATAAGAGGTCTATAAATACATAAAGGCATTAGTGATTTTAGGGCATACAATAGGCTTAAATTGAATGTTCAAGAATAATCAATAAAGCATTTAAATTAAATATTCAGTAATCTAATTAAATCTAAAGTAGTTATTCTTATGTATAACAATAAATGAATCATTCATCATAACATTTAAAGTTATAATAGACACTCATCACTCAAATAAATGTCAAGGACATGAATTACACTTGGTTCTTTTTATGATGTTATTTTAATCTATTAAGGGATATGATAAGAACCCAATAATTAAATATCATTTTAATACTAATCATAGGGTCCAAAAAAAATATTTTATTTAATCATTGTTAGGTTTAGTTACCCTATAGATATTTTGAAGCAGATTAGTTTTTTGGAAATTTGCATGCATTTTTAGAGGCATGTGTGAGGTATACAATAACATAGATATAATTAATAAAGTTTTAATATTATATTATACCCATTTATTTTCTAAGAGGATAAACCTCATATTTCTAAGAATAGCCCCACTCTTTTGGAAGTGGTCATTTAAAGGAATTTCACATGTTTCTATAAACTTATCCAAAACATGTTTTACTGGGCATAATTTAACCACATGATTCCAAAATATTCATGTTAATATTCTATAACAACAACTAAGATGTAACTTCGTAATGGTTTGTTATTTTATTTTTTTCTCAATACCCACAATTCTTTTCCATTGAGGTTATTATTATTATTGGTGTTGTTGTTGTTGTTGTTGTTGTTATTGTTGTTGGTGATGATGTTTTTTTTTTTATGTGATTCTTTCCCAAGTTGTGAAACTCTAATGATATATTTGTTTCTATCTAGTATAAATCTTAAAATGTTAAAAGTTTTAATTTATCGATCATTATTGGAATCAAAATTGGAGACCAATCAATATGTGCCTCTCTCATAACAAAATATTCTTACAATGAAGATTTTTTGTCATCAGAAACTCTATTTTATTGCCATGTTATTGCAACTATATTTTTAATAGTTATATAAAATAAATTGTTTAGACTATTGTATTAGATATAAATTAAAATCATAGACAAATTTTGAAAAATATATAAATAATTACATGCATGTGTAAAATTATATCAAGATTGTAGACATTGAAAAGTATATAAATGTGTGTGAATGACTACCACATCTCAAATATAAAATAGATGGATACACATCTTATTAATAAAAATAGTGACATTAGTTAGTAGCTACAACTTGGCTCAAATAGATGAATTGAAATCCATTTTTCCAAATGATATTGTCCTTATTTATTTATCTATGTCACGAACTCACTCAAGGTAGTTAAATAGGTAAGTCCAACAAGTAATGGATTAGAGTAACACACCCTTTTAAGTTGGGTCTTTATTTCCTATGTCATCCTTTGAATAAGCATACATTAAATAACATGATTTTAACATAAAACAAAAGCGTCCAAGGAGAAACTTGATAATCACTTTGTTAGGGGTTCATGGTTTGTGTTTTCCTACTTATATCCTTTGCCCAATTTGTTCATATGGCTAGTCCAATGAAAATTTATAGGGATATAGTGCATTAAATACACTCGACATGTCACCCTTCATGTGGGAAGGACATTTATTTATGGCTTATTCATTCTCTACTACATCTATTAATGTAGGATTTGGAGATAATATCACTAAATTAAACTCAAATGTTTGTTCTAAAGGTCAATGATGAGGTAATGCCTCATCCCCCTCCACTTTGGATGTAATAATTATTACTATTACTATTGAACAATGTTGTAATTTGTATGAATAATTATTTATTATTTCTTAATTTTTTTGTTGTATCACCTTAGAGGATTACCTCCATAACTACCTCTAAAACCACTGAGAGTGTTTGGGCATCCATGCATTTAGAATCTAAAACCTTATCAAATTTTTGTTCTTATTTACCTTTAAAGGGCCATTTGAGATAGAATTGCTTCTTTGGATTTTAAATGTTTGGCTCCTTTGAAACCAACTTATGATTTTATCTTATTGGTCTCATGATTTTAACATTTGTGACAATGCTACCGTTCATTTCCATGTCTGGGTTGAGAATCCTGATCTACCAATTCACCTAGAGTATTTTATATCCTAAATCATCATTCCCATAGGACTTATGGTTATTATTGAACCCTATATGTGATTATCCCCTCTCCCTGACAAGAGAGTACGTGTGGAGGTTAAACTCTCCAAGGAGCTGAAGGAGTTTATAAAAATTCAAGTTCAGGAGACTTAGTGGTCACAAAACATTTTTTATTTCAACTTTCCCAACACTTTGTTAAAGGATTTTAATTGCATGGGTCATCCCAAGCCTCTTTAGTAGCCTCCTCATATTGAGAAGCCCAAATAGACAAACTAAGGTCATGACTAGACCATAGTTCCCCTTAAATAGTCATCGGGTCCTAAGCAGCAAGACACACCTCAAATGCCACATATGGATAATTCTTCTCCATCTATCTAACCCTATTAGGGTATTTCTCCATGACCGCTTACCATTATGGTTTTTCTCAACCCATAGAGCATTTCTTTAGATTCTCAAAATGTCAATATAGCTATGGTAAAGGTTCTCTCAATAAATGACTCATTCTCCCAACTTTCTCATATCTTATGAAGGTGAAAATTGTCATTGGGAGTAACATGATTTCAAACATCATTTAATTATGATTGATATAATTTCATTCCCTCACCAACATAACAACTTTACAATGTCAGTAGATTTTGAGGATAGACAACGGGAGTTTGAAATAGATGATCCTTCCCCATGAATGTGTTATCATAGAATGTTAGGCATAATATAGAGTCTACCCATAAATAATCTATGTGTTTTGATTATTATTGGATTGGTTTTACATACATTCTTTATTTTTAGGAGGTTAAATCATCTAAAGTTTTCTACCAAATATCCTTACAAATCATTTATCATAATGCTACCTAGATCGCCACCTTGCATGATGATAGATATGGTAGTACTTATATTTTAATTACCCTTAAGGTTTCCCATGATATTATTGACATGGGGTAGCACCCATGACATAGGAAAGTCTTGATTATTATTGAAATTGATGGTCATCCATTTAGAATTCTCAACATGTATGCTCCTAATTATGGCCTTGATGACTCCCTTCTTTGGTGACATTTAATAGATAGAGTGAATGTACAAGATTGGGTCCCTCCCCATGCATTGGTATATTGGTGATCATGAGGCTTGGTATTAATTAAAAAATAAATGGAATCTAGTAGACCCTCTTCTGAAATGGTAGACATTTAACCCGCTTCTTGGTTTATGTGGTCCAACTACTGGTTTAGGGATCACTACTTTATCAACTATCTCGACCACTTTATGATGTCAAAGAAAAATATTTTTTCCTTTTATAACATTTATGGAAAACCTATCAACATCCACTTATGTATTATTTTTTCACACCACTCACCTATTTTTAGCAAAGTTGAATGGACCTCTAGTTAGTACAATATACCACATAATCAATTTATTCTCAATACTTCTATGTTGAGTCATGATGGGATAATCCAAGTCATCAATCTAATCTAGAACCTTGACCCATGGCCTCTATACACTACCATCTATATTGAGAGGTGGAATGAGGCCATTTTGTGTACCACCTCTTTCTTCTACCATTATGGTAAACATGTCACCTAGATTTGAAAATGTTTAGAGGAGGCCAAGCTTAATAAACTCAAATAGATATCTAGCTCCCTCTTGATTGATCCTTTCAATTTACAGGTTTATTGGCTTGTATAATCTCTAAAAAACCATCTAAAGGTGGTAGAGCCATAAAACTAGAGGTACACAACAATTCACTCATATGCATTAGATAAAAATTGGTGTGAAATCTTCTAAGGAGTTATTTAAAGTCATGAAATCCAAAGAAGATTATGGGAAAATTAAATCCATTCAAGTGGCTCAATCCTATATTACCTCTTAATCTAATATATCCCTAGAATTTTTTGAGAATTAAAAGGTGGTTTTATAATCCCAACCTTTCATGATTGAGTTGTCCTAAGAACTTCATAAATGCCTCACAAACTCAAGGCAGTCAACCAATAGTTTTGTGGTGCCTTGGTCAAGTTGTAAGAACTCATAAAGGATTTAAACTATATGGCCAATGATAAATACCTCAACCTTGATGAATTCCCTTATAAATTTTATAAAGATACTTGGGAGATTATTGGTCCTAACTTGTTACAAGTCTACAAAGAAGCCTTGTGGAATGAGAATTTTTTACCCATGTTCAATAAATGTAATATCAAATTAATTCACAAAGATAGAGATCCTAGGATACTTACCAATTAGAGGTTGATAACCCTACTCAATGTCTCTTAAAATATTCTTGCCAAAGCCCTTGCCAACTATATTTGGCTCATCTTACCTGCCATTTTTAGACTAGAACAAATATGACCATTAAAGGGTGATATATTTTGGACCAATCTAATTTAATCTGGGAGGGTATGGCATGTGACCACTCCTCTTTTTAGAGAACTATTTTTATTAAATTAGACATTGAAAAAGCCTATGATAAGATTGAATGGAAATTTAGTCATTCCATATTCAAGGCTCTTAGCATTAGAGCATACACCATTTATGTAGTGTAGAATTTGATTCATGATGCCTGAACCTAACTCACTATTGATGGGAATCAAACTATAGGTATTGAGCTCTAGAATCATATTCTCCAAGGTTTTTCCCTTGCTTAGATGCTTTATGTGTTATCTGTTGAAAACTTGAGTTACCTCCTAGATCCTAGAACTTATTAAGGGCTCATTTGTGGCATTATTTTGACCAAAATCACCTATTAGGTCATCAATGGCCACTTTCTAGATGAAGTGTTCCTCATGCTTAAATAAAAGAGGCAAAATTCAATGATGTTATCCAATGCCTAGAAATTTTCTATCTAGGTTCTAGGTATATCCTTAAATCAAGGAAAATCTAGTACTTTTGATGAAGCATGATGCCTATGCCTAAATGGTTTAAGATGTATAATTGGAAATAGATTTCTTGAGGGCATGATAAGTCAAGTTCCTAGGCATTCCATTCACTTTTGATAGTTCACTGGTCAAGCTTTACAAGTATGTCCTCAACAAGATTAAAATGAATATTGTGTATTAGATCACTTAGTCCATCTCTCTTATAGTAAAGTTACAAATTTAAACCAAGATCTTCGTTACAACACATGTTTACTATTCCTCCCTCTAGTCTCCCTCTAAAGCCTCTTATGATAGTTTATTCAATCTCCTTAGAGATTTCCTTTGGGCCAATTCTAATTAGGCTCAGGATTTTCATCAAGCGGCTTGGAACATTTATTCCTTCCCTCATGATAAAGCTGACATGAGCATCATTGACAACTATTGTCAATGTATGGTCTTGTTTAATAAATGGGTTATTGAGGATAATGAGGGAAATAAATCTTAGAAAATTATTATTAAAAATTATATCTCTTCAGTCTCTTCCTATGGTAAAACTAATTGGCATCGCATTGGCTTCCAATAACTCCTCATAAGTATTATGCCTGTCAAGATTACTGACTCTATTATGTTAAAAAGTATATGAAATTATTTTAAAGTAGTCAAACACCACTTGAAGTGGGTGGGGGATATATTTTTAATAATTTTATATTTAATCTTATATAGCTTATGTTTGTCTCCTATACTTATAACTTATTCCATTCCCTTGGATAAATTACTTGGTATTAAAGCTCTATAATTATTGTGAAAAGGGATTTACACTATCTATGATTTTGTTAAATCTAGAGATTAGATTCCCTAGACTAATTTAAAAATCAGTTTTTATTTAAATAATGATGACTTACCATACATTCCTATCATTCAATAATTACTCCTTGATGTTCTATTCGATAAGTTTGGCATGCAACCTCTTCAATCCTGGTCAAAAAATTGGAGGTGGAACTATGATATGCATTTTAAAAACTACTCTCCTAAGATTATTTATTAGGTGATGAGTCTATTCTCTCTAGCTTTTGACAAGATCAATAGGTGATGAGTCCTATAATCCTCTCTCATGACTTGGCTCTCCTATTTGGATTGTGTGTGGCACCTTAGCCTGGAGCCCAAGCTGGCTCATTTCTTGTGGTGTTTTAATTACGAAGTACACCCCTTCAATTAGAGTCTACTTGACCTATGTATTCCCTAACCTTTTTTTCCATCTTGCAACTAGACATAATCTTTTAAACATTTATTTTGGTTTTAAACTAAAACTCAATATGTTTGGAATTGGATTCATTCATTATTTTAACCTTATCATCTCAAGCCTTTTTCTCAACATCAAGCACATTTTAGAGATATTTATAATTGGATAGTATCTAATACCTTTATCTATTAATTATTATATGTTATCATCCTCTCTTAGATTTTGACATATAGGAATAATGCTATTTTAATCATGAGACCCATGTAATTTCATTTTCTTAAATGAAAAGGAGGTTATTATTTGGTCAATTTATTTACAGATTCAATCCCATGTTTAGAAGATGGTACTACACCTATGCCACATTTAGGATCTCCTCAACCACTTTAAGATTACCCCTTCCACCATGAGTAGATTTATATTAGACAGTTTGCGTTGTGCTCTACCTCCACCTCTTTTAAGGTGGTGTAAAAGTAAAAGTTAATCTTGAGGCAGGGGCCACATTTTTTCTCACCCTCCTTTAGGAGGTGCCTAGAGTTTTCATGGAATATATGATGTTTTTACATTATAGTGGTCTCTATAAAGCACCATTGTTCCTATGTATCCCACTATTGGTTGGCCTATCACTATTCATGATGACACCCTGGTTGTTTTAACTGATCCATATATTTCTAATGTGGGACCCCTTATTTGGTTGATGCTTCCTAATGATGATCCTCTACCTCCACTATTAGAGAGGCAATGTATACTTAATGTTCCTCCTTCTGGTTTTTTGTAGTTATTTTTATCATGCCTTGATTGGATAATTTTATTATTTTTAGATAGAATAGTCTTCTAGCAAGGAGTTTGAGCCATGATTTGGTCAGCTACCTTAATCTATAACCTTGTATATTTACATTTATTTTTTAATATAATGTGAAATATTATAATAGTAAATAAAAATGACCATCTTTCAAATACATTATTGATCTTTTTCCTCATAGATAAATTGACTTCTCCAAGAATACATCCCTAAAATGGTAAAGTCTCTTGCTTACTCTTTCATTAATTAATTTGACATTAATTAACTTAATTTTCTAATTCTTTATATTATGTGGACACCAAGATTGAAATATATTATTCTGACAAATTTATTATGTTGGAAAATGTCTTAATTTGCCAACATAAGCATTCCAACTTAACATAATAAGTTTGTAAATCACATGTGAAACATACATTAACAATTGATCTTAATTGATTTAATTTTCTCATTTTTCATATTATGTGGACACATGGAGTGAAATATATTATTTTGACAAAAATGTATGTTGAAAAATGACTTAATTTTCCTACATAAGTGTTCCAACTTAACACAATAAATTGCATTGTGAATCACATTTGAAGCACACATTTTTAAATAAGTTTAATCAGCTTAATTTGCTTATTCTTCAGATTATGTGGACATGGGAAATAAAATATATTATTTTGACATTCTGTTTGTTGAGAAATGATTTAATTTTTCAACATAAGCATTTCATCTTAACATAATAAATTTCATGCGAATCACATGTGAAGCATACATTTTCTAATGATACCATCATCCTAATTTTCTTATTCTTCATATCATCTAAACATGGCAAGTGAAATATAATATTATGATTTTTTTACTGTTGAAAAATGACTTAATTTTACAACATAAGAATTTCATCTTAAAATAATAAATTTAATTGAGAATCACATGTTAAGTATACATTTTCAAATAATCTCAATCAGCTTGATTTTTTAATTTTTCATATTAGTTGGACATGAAATATGAAATATATTATTTTGATGTTATGTATTGGTCTATGATAGTGCCCTTCACTTTGAACCATCTATTCCCCCTCATAAACATGAATGATCAATGACCATATATATCTCTACTCTATTATATATGCCTTATCTATCCACCAATAGATTGATGACTGGAGATTAAGATTAGGTATTAATCTTTTCCCTTTGAAGAACATGTTAAGAATTGAATTGATTTATCAAAACAAGAATTCCAACATAACTCAATAAATTACATTGCAAATAACATATAAATCATACATTTTCAAATGATATTAACTATATTAAGTTTCTTATTCTTCATATTATGTAGACATGGGGAGTGAAATATAATATTTTAGCAAATTATGTATGTTGGAAAAATGACCTAACTTTCCAGCATAAGCTTTCCATCTTAAAATAAGAAACCTATTTGAGAATAACATGTGAAGCATATAATTTTGTAAATTATAATCACTTCCTCCTTTAATAATATTATAAATGAAAAAGAACATAAATAACTAGTATACAGTGTAATTGAAAAACCATTTATTCAATCCTCAATTATATTATTACTTTTACATATTTCCACTTGAAAGAGAAATACTATCAAATAACATTAAATTTTAATTAAAATATTTTCAAAGAATTGTAGATTCTTATTTATTCCTACTAAAAACTAAAGATTTTACATAGCAAAAAACTTTAGAATTTAATTCTTTTAGTATGTAAAAACTAACGATCATAGTATAGTTATTTATTTTATTTAATATAATATTTAATAATAACAAGAGTAAATAGAATGCACCATGACACCATATAATTATATATTTTCACATGAATAAATAAATACCGAATGAGAAGCTAATTTAGTTCTATGTTTGACCTAGACACCTTCATGGTGAGTGCATATTGTCAATCACAATATAATGAGTAATCCAATGATTATTATACTAGTTTACTTACTACATAATATATTATTTTATAACCCAATACTCTATCTCAAAATTGATATTTCAAAAATTTCATTTATTCATAATTATGATTCACTATAGCCATTAAACTAAATGAAGAAATTTCATAGATGGATTAAGAAAGTAACAAAAGTTACTTGAATGTGACAAAATATAGAGATAAATATAAGGAAACCAAATATAAAGGTTATCAAAAAATCATAGATAATTTCACAATAGCATAAATCTAAATGAAATACACATAGTTTGGAAGAATATCATATTGAAATAGTGTCCCTAAACCTACATCTATTATACACCACATATACTTATTTTCCTCTTCCTTTGACATACTCACACTTGTTGCAATTCCTATGCACCCCTCTACACTGAGATTTCTATCAATCTCATACACCTATCATGCAGTTATTTTTAGACCTAAATTCCTAACTTGTAGTCTTATGGACTCCCCTACCAATATTTATTGTAATATCACATGCCACACTCGCATTTATTCATAGACTTATGTGTTTACACTTGCCTCAATTCCATCACATCCACATATAAAACTAATCTCACCATGTGACTTAGAAAGTGTCATATTCCAACCTAGATCACATCAAGTATCTAGTTAGATAATTAGCCACCATGCATATGGAAATTCAAGTGTCACCTAGAAAGGGAGATAAAACAATTCATATCTATCTTCTTTATAACCAATAATAATTGTAATTGTTTCATGAATTACATGTATACATAAATAGTATAAACATCATTCTAAGGGTTGATTCCATATAGAATTGTAGTGATAAAAAAAATCCCATGCATATGTACTCTGTCTAACATAAGCTATACATCAATACATCATAAGTTGTAATTCTATAAGAATCATACTTCTACTAAACTGAATGCATGTGTTGATTATTCTATTTAGATTCTTCTACTACATTCACTCTTTATAAATATGAGTTACCTTTAGTGAACATTTACCCCCATGTTTTTGGTTTTCTATCCCTTTAGCATAAATAATTGGTATTAAAGCATAGATATTTTCTATGTTTGAAACATGTAAGTGTAACAAGACAAAGAAGGTATACCTATCATTTATGTTTCATAATATCTGAAAGAATGTTATAGCGAATGTAAGATGGCTTATTCTTAGAATAAACCTAAGGTAACCCTAAATTTTTAAAGGATCATTGATAACATAATAGAGGCACTACACACTAAATTATTTATCCAGTTCTATGTTTTGATGATGCATCTCAAGTTAACACCTTCAAAACATTCTCAACATTTTTTTCAACAAAAAACCTCCTTAAAAGTGCAAGTCAATTTTGACATTCCTATGATTGAAGGTAAAATACATGCCACAACATTGGATGTATGGAACAAAAAACTTAAGGCATACTTCTCAATTAATCATTTCAATAATGCTGAGAAGATTAACTTAGAATTTTTGAAGATGTCCATTCTAGTTGTTCACTTCATCATCTAGCATGCACAAAGGTGTGTTCCAATCAAGAGTCTTGGAGGACCTTTTTCAATGTAATAAAGGATGAGTAATATCCTTTTCATCAATTTGAAGATGAATACATCAATTTCTAATAATATATTTAGTGCACAGAATCATTAGTGGAAGACTACATGAACATATTTCATGATTATGAGGCATGCCTATAAGAGAGATTATCTGAACAAAATAAGGTGTTGAAGTAAATTTGCAAAATCTCACCTTATATTTATGAAAAGATGAAAAAATAACATTTGACACTCTTGGGAAACCAATCTCACTGATTCTAAGATTGAATCCAATAAAAAATGAAGCAATGTCTAACCTCTTCATCTAGTACCATGATTAAGAGTCATCCCACACATAATTCTTTAGTGCAACCTTTTATGCATAAGCAATGCACTTTCTATAAAGGATTGTAGTGTAAGAAGACTAAAAATATCTAGAAGGCTCATAGATATTCTACTTAACAAAAAAAATAAATTAAATATGGTGAAAAGTGGTGCCATTATAATCACTCAAAAACCAACTATGACCCTAAAAGCTACACACAATAATTCATTGATTACCTAATATATATTAGTTTCAATGCTGACAAATGACACTGACAGAGATGCTTCTTATCTAAGCACTAACACTACTATGATAGACACCTATGAGGAGTGTGAATGATAGACACCTATGAGAAGCGTGAATGCCTTTTACATAGTAGTTTATGGGTGAATGTTTAACATTTTCATCTTATTATCCATAATGGAAGTCATAAGAAAATTATCTTACAATCCACAAAACAATGCCTTGACCTTATCATTTACATGTATTCTAAGCCATACTAATTAGGTTGGCTTCACTAGGGGAATGATATATATGTCTGATGATAATGCACACTCTAGTATAAATTTGAGACTATTGAGGACACTATCACTTGCAATATTTCACAATTGGTGGCCTATGGCATCTTTATAGGAAGTTCATATTTGTATGAATATGAAGCTACATATCGTGATAAGCCTAGTGCTGGAGTGTTCACATAAAAAATCACTTCATTAACCTCTTTGAGTTATTTCTAATGACCAAAGTAACCTTTTTATTTTATAGGCACTTATCAAAACTCATTTCACATACACATAATTTTATGTTACTCATGGTTTTCCCTAACACAACTAAGTGGGAGATAAAAAAACATTTGGCAACGTACACTACACAATCAACATAAAAATAAAAATAACTCTATAAGTCACTAAATCAACTTGATGAAGTATTCAAAGATCATAAATTCCTTCCAATTAATTGAGCAATAAATCAATGCATTGATTTTGTATATAAATTCCCCCTTAAGAATAGACCACAATCTTATAAATGAACTTGACACAATGATGAAATATGGTTACAAATATAAAATCACCTAGATTAAATTAAATTCAGTCCTAGATTTTATCATTTTTGTATTACCATCATCTTTATACCTAATAATAATAGGTTTTAGAGTCTATGTATGTTATGGTGCACTCAAAAAAATCATGGTGAAGAATTAGTATATACTTAAGTGCATTGACAACCTATTGAACTAGCTCAGAGGTGATTAATACTTCACTAAGATTGATTTGAATTCAAGTAACCATCAACTTCTTGTCTATACTAAAGATGTACAGAAGAAAACCCTCAAGACATAATAAAGATTATATGAATTGTTCATCATGATTTTAAGCCTAACCCATAAACCAACCACTTTCATGAACTTAATGAAGGATATAATTACATATTTTTTGAAATCCTTTATCATCATTTACCTAGATGACATTATCATAATTATTAAAACTTGGGAAGATAAGGTGGGACATGTTATACATATCTTAGACACCTTGCATATAAATAAGTTTCAACGCAACATAACAAAGTGTTCATTTGGGCTACATCATTGACCACATCCAAACTCATGTAGACATAGAAGATATCAAAGTGATATAGGATTATGTCACTTCATCTGATCTCACAAAATCGACTAAATTTATTGGACTCAAAAAAGTTTGACATCATGTTTATCCTTGGTTTTTCACACATCTCTTTGCCACTCAAATAGATAACATGCATGAAAAAGAAGTTTGATTGGGATCATGCATAACAAGGCACTTTTGAGACACTCAAGCAATTCCTCTATGCATTTTTAAAATTCATAATTTATGGCATTATGTATTTCTCAAAATATCATATCATTACATCTGAATATACACTCAACACAATACTCATGCACCATGGACACCTGATCATGTTCCACTAAGAGTCATTCAACAATAAGTGTAAAGGTACTTCACCTGCTAAAAAGAGTTATATCTTATTCTATTAAAAAAAATCAATGACATGACTACATTTTTTTGTAAGATCAAAAGCCACTCAAATTATTTGAGACATTGAGTAAACAAGATAACATGCACTACATGAAATGATGAATTACTTGAAGGCGTTACATCTCATGATCGAGAAAAGAAAGTCTAGGATAACAATGCATCATATTACCTTAGTTGAACAATGATTCATGAACTCATCATGGTGGTAGACATGCATGCCTAAAAATTCATAGACTAGGTCTCTCTCTCTATTATGTTGATAAGGACTTCATAGACACTTATGCAATCCTTTCACAAGGTAAACATGTTTGATGGTTCTACTTGTCTAGCCAACTTATCTAGAATCTCAAGAATTTATTTTTTACCAGTGGTACACCTCATTAAAGACTCATCTATATATGCATTACACTTCTATCTAAAGACACTTCAATGTGATAAATATTTTAGATGCTTTTCAATTGCACTTATATTAGCTAGACATACACTAAGATGTTTAGTGCCACATAAATTATTGTATTCATTTTTACGTCACCAAGATCACGATCAAGAATATAAGAATTTATAAACCTTTAATAGTTACATCCAAATAATTGGAATTTATGAAAAATGGATTTTCTGACTAGCTTGTCTAGGATGGGATGCCAACATGCTATTATGTTCAATATAGTGGATAGGTTTTTAAAGATGGATATCATGCTCACATTCAATACAAACATTGATACACATGGTATTACATAATCCATATTCAATAATGTTTTGGTCCACTTAGGACTCCAAACATCTATTTTGATTTATCGAGATACACTCTTTATAATTCATTTATGGAATGTTTTGTGGCACTTGATGGGAATGTAATTTGATCTTTCAGCATAATTTTATCCAATAATAAATGGACAAAAAAATTGTCATTTAATTTTTTTTTCATCTACCACAAATGTGTAGCCATAGTCATGGTCACACCTAGGATGGCAACCTTTTGTACACTCAACATACCTAAAATAAAGCACTCCACATCTCAATCAAGTATAATACATTCTAGACATGTCTTTGGTTTCAAAATGCAACACCTCTAAACATATCCTACTACATATAAGATAACACTAAGTCACACATACAGGAATATAGTTTCTTATGCCATATATAATCTGTTCATTAACAAGTTTAGTACATCCTTTATCACTCCTAATAAATTGCAAGGAGTGCCATATTGCACATGACACACCTCATGCATTATACATTGGCAAAAATGTTAGGTTGAACCATCAAAAGGATCACTTTAAAGGTCTACACTAAAAGATCAAACCTATACATGATGGTATTTACACCATTATGTGTGTAGCTCATGAGAATGCCTTTATTATTTATCTAACTTTGTACTTGAGCATGTAAATAGTCTTCAATGTGAAGCTTCTCAAACCTTATGTTCTTTCACTTGTTGATCAACTAGTGACACAAAATCCTTTTGATTTCTTTCCTGAACACTTTCACCTAATAGATAAGGACTATATCATTGAAGTGACACACACACACACACACACACACACACACACACACACACACACACACACACACACACACACACACACACACACACACACACACACACACAGAACATGGCATACATCTAATTTTGAGAGTAATCAAAATCTATAAATTTATTGATCAACCTAAGTGGTAGAACTCGTAACAACTTCAAATGCAATTCTAATATCTACACAAGCATGCAATGGATGCTATTACACTTCAAAAAATGGTGAATTTTTTGTCTATTGCCTCTTCTCTATGTAAACTTATTATTTTCCTTTTTTTGACACACACACTTTTTGTACAATCCTACATAGTCCTTTAGAATAAGAATTTCAATAACATCACACACATATCATTCACTTTTTCACATAATCACATGCCTAATTAATAGTATTTCAAAATCCCCTACACCAATTTTGATCATACTCTCACATGCCATACTTGCACTTAATATTAGACTCACTTCCTACACTTACCTCAAATCCAACACATCCACATGTTAGAATTATTTGATAATGTGGCTTTGTAAGTGGCACCTTCTAGCCTAGAATCAATTAGATATCAATTTAGATAGTTAGCCACCACATATTTGGATGTTCAATCATTGCATAGCAAGAAATATTACATGATTCATAATTGTTATATTTGTCACTATTTGTTGTACTACATGTATAAATATGTAGCATAATCATCTGCCCAAGGGTCAATGCCATACACACTCATTGTGATAGATAACATGCTTTGTGTATCTACTCTATCCCACTTGAAGTTTGAATCATTGTATTCATTTACCTATTCACTCTCATTGAATATAGGTTGCATTTGTGCAAGCATCAAACATCTGCTCCATTTAATCCATGTGTTAATTATTATGTACGAATTCTTATACATGCTTTCACAGTTTATAACTTTTAGCTACCTCTAATGCATAGTTCCCCCACACACCTAATTTTGGGACCCTATAACACGAATAATGGATTATATCCCCTCTACCAATACCATGATAGAGGCCTCTATGCTTGATAGATATATTGACCCAATAGACACAAAGAAACTACTAGATGTAAAGTTATATTATTATTCTTCATATAACCCACCAAAACAAATCAAAAAGCATCGAAAAAATTACAATAATATAAATAATATTATATAAAATAGATAAGATAATCAATCCACTATCTAAAATGTAAATGTCCACAAAGTGAAATTTACATAATTAAAATACTATCTACATTCCATTTAATTTAACCACAACCTTTAATAAATATAAATGGAATAAAAGGTAGACATCTCTAAGGAAAATTTCATCATAATGAATGTGTCATGCCCCATCCTAAGATAAAAATATTTTTAGAAATATTGTCCTTTAGGCTTGCCTTGTTTCGTTTTATACATGTCTATATGTTAGAAAATACGAAATATATACTATGGCATAGAATAAGGGCTAGTATTATTAATATTTTGATCACAAATAATATGTTTAACCTCTTCTGATTTGTATATTTTTTAACTATGAACTACAAATTTACTCTATTTAGAAAATTTAAGGACTATTTGACATGTCCAATAGAGCTTGATAGATATCAGTTTGTCTTTTAAGTATGTCATGCTAATTCACTCAAATGACATTAAAAAGGCCCAAGTTAGGGCACACCACTTAAATCAATTTAAGAAGAAAGAGATGCTTCATGAGAAATAAATCAGTTATTAAGTATGGAGACATTTTCAATTTACATAATCATTCATTTCACCTTGGAGAATGCTTATACATTGGCTTTAATATTTAAAATTCCCTTCGGTAAAAAAAAAAAAAAAAAAGACAATGAAGAATGGCAGATATAGTGGCTTGGATACTAATGAGAATCAAACATGAAACTTTGGTTTTGGTGCAGGAAGGAAACCCCCGATTATGATTTTATTGGAATGTGTAAAACTGCCGCAAAAAGGTAAAATATCGTGGGGAAGCCAGACACATTAGATGATTTGGGAAAATATAAATTGATTTGATTACAAAACGATTTTTAAATTCCTAGAAAATGTGTAGACCATGCCTTGAAATATTTAATGAGGAATTTTAACAGAGAGCTGGTTTGGGTGGTGGAATATTATTAATGACCGGGTTTTCTTTTTTGAGGCATACAGTGTGGTAGACAAGCATGGTTAGTGGAGAGGAAAGAGACTATGAAGGGGAGTAAATAAGAAGGAAAACATGAATTTGGGGACCTAATGCACCAGCAACATGCCCAACATAAATGTACCATATATGGAGAAGGAGAAGAAGGAAGAGAAGATGGTGCAATAGGAGGGCTGAGATTTTTTTGGCAAGTGGATTTTTGTTGTAAATTCGTTCGTGATATTATCACTGGTTGATTTTGTTTAATTGTTGAGAGGCAGTGAGGGATATTCTTGAAATATTATTGTAATATAAACATTTATTTCTATTATAATGTCCGACAGTCTTAGAATAATTTTTTATTAGTGTCTGCTTGAATAAATAACAATAGTTATTGCGCCTTAACACTACAGCTCTACAACAACGCTTTACCATTCATTCATAAAATTGATTGTTATTTTTTGTGAGGTGTCACTCATTTCATCTTAACGCCTTTCCTTTGGTTGTTCTAGAATGGAATGGTCATAAAATAATCGTTTATGGCACCCTTGCGGTAAGCCAATTGATAATAGTAAACCATCGATATTTTTCCTTTAGACGAAATTTATAGAGATAATCAGGGATGCATATATCGGGATGAGCGGTGTAGCGGATAGCCTTTTTTTTGTTCCTATTTCATCTAGATTGAGTGGTTAGTGCCTTAGTTTGGATGAGAAAGGCGTATTACATTATGGTTTTCTGTCCAAATGCTTCTTTTTTGTTTTTAATTTAATTTAATTTATTTCTGTTGTCATGGATGGCCAGCTGTAGAAATGGCATCGATTAATGCTCAAGGAGAAGGATTTGATGTCGGGTCACAACTATAAGATGTAGATTTTAATGTGTCTAGTCAATCAAAATTAATGTATAGTTGTAATGCCTTATGTCGAAGAATATATATATAACAATGACACTTTTCTTCTCCTAATTATTTTCCTTCTATATTTGTGGTTGGTGCCATTATTTGGCTTATAATAAATAAAAATAATTTATTCTAGGGATGTTCATCAGTCAACACATATCATTTAATTACATCCCTAAAATTAAAAAAGTTTTGTCCTTATTAACAAGGCAGTTGCTTGGTTAAATAGCTTAGAGTTTGGTGAACCAAGTTTTGATAGTGTTACTGTAGTTATGAAAGTTGTGTTAATGAGTATTTATTATTTATAAATTTTTATGTAACGTTTTTATTATTTGCAAAAGGTTAAAGAGTTATTTCAATTCCTTTCAATGTTTATTTGGTGAGTGGTTCATAGAACCAGAAAACCTTTAACTCAATATAATTAGTTATCAAATGTTTAACTTAAAATAATTAAGGGAGGTGGATGTCATAGTTTGGGGCATACGATGTTTATTTTAGATTTGAATGTGTTTCTTTTATTATGATAATTAAAAAATTTAATTATTATATTTCATCTCTGTACGAATGTAAATGACAAGATAAGGCTTTTCAATCTTAATGTGGAAAAGGATGAACCATTTTATGCTTCCTACAGTACCCCGAACAAATTGAAGATATAGAATTGATTAAATACTTAATAATTATACAAGGGATTTTCTATTTGTTGAAATTGATTGATTTATAGTAACTATCATCTAAGTGTGTTATCATTATTATTTTTAGGATAATATATACATATTTGAAGTTTATTTTTATTTTGTAAAACTATGATCAATGAAATATAATAGTGCTAATATTATATGTTATTAAAAGGTTTATATTTAAGATGATGATTGCTTGGATAACATGAACGAATAAATCAAATGAAATCACTTTCCATCATAATGTTGACACACATTTTATTCTAATTTTAGGGCAAGGGATATCAAGATGTAAGACAATCCAATTAGCAAATTGTAGATTCTTACATGCCTTTGAAATATATATAGCATGAAAAATGTTCAAATGCTATTCTCTAAAAGGATAAATGTATGGACATGTACTTATTAATGCATTGCTATTTGTTTGAAACAATTTTGAAAAGTAATATTTATAAATAGCTTTATAAATACTTGATTTATTTTATAAATAATGTTAAACCAAACATATATAGATCTTCGTAAAATGGGATTGGTGAATCTTGAGTAAGTCTTACTATTGTATTATGTCAAATATTATTCCTAAACTTGATGATTGTAGTTATTTGTAAGTCTTGATTGAAAAGAATTGCATTATCATAGGAACAAGAATGAATTATACAATAGAGTATGAAGCTATGTTTATACCTTTTTCTTTGAATGAACACGTATTTGATATTATTGATAGTATTGGTAATAAATATTTATTATCTATTCATGACTAAATATATAGAATGGCTGACCATCTCTATCTAGCATATTTTAAATATTTTATTAATAGAATAATGTTATTACCATCATACTTTTTAACAGAAGATATGAGGAAATTATAGTATCACTCTATGTAAAATATTTTTTTCCTTGAATGCATTAGGAGTAGGACCTCCCGTGTTTGAGTATCAGTCAACCCTCCTTGGTTTCATAAAATTATAAGGATACTTGAGATGTAATTATAGCTTTTCATTTAAATATTTCATCCTACAACAAACATATTCATGCATAAGCCATAATAGGCATCATTTATAACCAAAAATCTCAGGTGGGTCACTATTAGACACTCAATTAATCCCTTGATGAATATCACTAGTTTTACACTAAGATTATCATTTCTATTTAAGTATAGCATAATATGAAACATTTGAATAATTGATATAAAAATATTCTTAAGTCATTTAAGTAGTATAAGATTCAATAGGTCCTTATTTGTTACATTCCCTTGTGGGTACTTTAGTCATAGTATTAATTATTATAAATATGCTTCGAAGTGGTCTTTGATGAAGTTATTATCTTAGTTTTGTGTGTGTGTGTGTGTGTGTGTGTGTGTGT